>JAEQBH010007070.1:0-104564 GCA_016808115.1 Tetrastigma voinierianum
TAACATATCTTATAGAACTAGACTCTCTCTGATTTTTAACTGTCATGGGTGGAACGCTATATTAAATTCAATCGAGTGCCTACGCTTCTTTCAATTTTCCCTTAAAATTCTGGCAAACCCGGATCTCGGTTTGAAATAATGGATATTGAATCCCATGAAACCGAACCATTTCCGACACCATAGCTTATCAAGCAAATAGCTCCGCTCACCGGTAGGAAGTGAGTCATCGTCAATCGCCCACAATAATTTAAACTGAGTCATGCTTCTCCTGTCAATGGTAACCCAACCACAAATCCATGGTAATTCTATCCCATTTCCACCCAAACATTCTAATAGGCTGCAATAATCTCGAAGGAACTTGATGCTCTACCTTCACTCTTTGACAAACCAAACACTTGGTTACAAATTCTGAAACATCTTTTTTCATTCCAGACCACCAGATACATCTTTATGCTACCGGGATGGATAGCAAAAGATCCACTATGTGCCTCCTCCAGTATGGCTTTCCTCAAATCATTATCATCGGATACACAAACTGATCTTTATAATACAAAAACTCCATTTTGTTCATCAGATAGTCGGCCTCTTTTATCATCTCAAATCCGTTTCACTATGGCGTAAATTTTCATCATTCTTTGTGCCTCAAAGACTTCGTTTAACATATTCTAGATCGCAACCACCCGCCACTACTAGATTACCTGTCATTAACCATAATTGAGCATTCAACGCTCAAAGCGTCGACACTATCTTTCTACTCAAAGCGTCGACACTATCTTTCTACTCAAAGCGTCGGCCACCACATTGGCCTTTCCCAAGTGATAGCCAATCACGCAATCATAGTCTTTTATCAATTCCATCCATCTCCGTTGTCTCAAGTTAAGCTCTCGTCGTGAGGGCAAATACTTAAGACTCTTATGATCGGTGTAAATAAAACACTTTTCTCCATACAAATAATGTCTCTAAATTTTCAATGCAAATATAATTGCGGCTAATTCCAAATCATGCGTGGGGTAGTTCTTTTCATGCGGCTTCAACTATCTTGACGCATAGACTACCACTTTACCCTCTTGCATTAGGACACATCCAAGTCCATTTAGTGACGCATCACTACTGCATCACATATTCTTTTATCGTTGTGTCGGCCGAGTAAGAACCAAAGGTTCTAGCCAAGAACACTTTCAACTTATCAAAACTTCTTGACATTTTCACTCCATTTATACTTTACATTTTTTCTCGGAGCAATTCGCCAATCTACACGCAATTCACGAAAACCCCTTAACGAATCTTCTGTAGTAACTTGTCAATCCCAGGAAACTACGCACTTCTATAACATTTCTTGGTGGCTTCCATTCAACAACCACTTCTATTTTCGGATCCACTTATTCTTCTTTGATACACAAAGCCAAAGAAAGACACTTCATTCAACCAAAACTCACATTTACCAATTTCGCATACAACCGCTCTTTTCAAAGTTCTAACATTACCCGAAGGTGTGTGTCAAAGATTTTTCGACCTTTGAATACACAAGAATGTCGCTTCATGAACACTACTAAAAATTGATCTACATACGGTTAGAAAACACGATCTTGGCTTAGGGTCCATGAAAGCCACTGAGCATTTGTCAAAACCAAACGGTATTATAAGGAATTTATAATGTCTCATATCAAGGTTTCTAAACGCCGCTTATACCAGCCCACATTTTAATTCTCAACTGATGATACCTGCATCGCAAATCTATTTCGAAAAGATACTTGCACCTTTCAATTGTCAAAACAAATCATCAACAATCCTAGGTAACATATACTTATTCTTTACGGTCAACTTGTTCAATTGTCTATAGTCAATACATAGTCGAAGTGTACCATCTTTCTTCTTAACAAAAAGCATGGGAGCTCCCCATGGTGATACACTTGGTCGAATAAACCCTTTTTCTAATAGTTCTTGCAACTGCAATTTCAATTCTTTAACCCTATTGGAGCCATTTGGTACGGTGTAATGGATGCCAGTGTGGCACTTGGTATAACGTCGATAGCAAACTCAATCTCCCTATGTGGAGGCAATCTTGGCAACTCTTCTGGAAACACATCCGAAAAGTCACCAACAGTAGGGATATCTGACACACTAAAGCTCGCTTCTTACCGTAGATCAATCACATAAGCCAAGTAGGTTTCACATCCTTTCCGCACCATTGCTATAGCAAAGGGTCATGAGATCACATTAGAGAGGTGATCGGACCTCTCGGCGAAAGTTACTTCATCCTCATTCTGTCGGTCACTTTTCATTCTACAATCGACTATCGCTTCGTGTCGGGATAGCCAATCCATCCCCAAAATCACATCAAACTCCTTAAAGGATAATTCGATCAAACTCTGTGAAACTCATACTCTTGTATTCAGATAAGTACCCTGTACACTCTATTCACACAATACTATGTCCGAAATGTTCACATTAAGATGTCATACTCTAAGCCAATTTCTGTAATTTTCCTAAACTAGGTATGTTAGTACAAATATATGAGTGGGTTGATCTCGGATCTATCAATGCATGTACAATAGTATCAAAGATAATAAAATTACCGGCTATCACATTCGGCGCATCAGTATCTTCCACTGCTTTCATCGCATATGCTCTAGCTGGAGCACGAGCATCCTGTCTCCCCATAGTTTGTGTCCCTTGCCTCGGAACACTCGATGATGCAACACTCTTGCTGCCTTTTTGTACTGATGAAACATTGCCATTGTTCCCAGCATAGAAGGAACGTGCTCCTAGACAATCTTCACCTGTGCTCATTTGATCCATAAACCAAACAAGCACCAATACTTTTAACACTCTCCTCAGGCTTTCTTCCACAATGAGGACAATGAGGGACAACTTGTCCTCTAGAAGCACCTCCTTGTGCACTTGCAACTGAAGGTGTCAATAGAATATTCTTACTATCGGTAGCCTGAGCTGTAGGCTGATTAGAACCCTGTGGTCCTTTGAATTTCTTACTCTGCTACTGATGAGCACTTGATTGACCGGGCTTTTTCTTACCTTGTCTTCTCTCTTTTATGTCATTCTCTTCTTTCTTTACTCTTTCTACATTTAGAGCACATGTCACAATTTTTGAGAAATCCTATGACATGGGCTCGGATATGGTCATTGAGACCATCTTCAAACTTACGACATCTTTCCTCTTCAGACACCAGTCTCTCAGGAGCATATTTACTCAGTCGAATGAATTCTCGTATTCTAACACTCATCTATCTTTGCTTCCAGATTATGAAACCTCATCTCATATTGTTCAAGTGATGGACTCACATAATACTTCTTAAACTCACATCCAAGAAAACCTCCATGTGAATCGTTCTCTGGGTGGTGTGGTCTTGGTCACTGAAAACTCACCGATAAGCCCCATCCCGTAGTAGAGGTCACACACCCAAACTCTCATCCGATGTACACGATTGCACTAGCATTCGCACTGCCTTCTCTTGAGCCAATTCTCCGCCATTGAAGACTCGTTTTCTTTCTTCCCTAGAAATTCTTATTAGCCTGGCATCTGTTATTTCTTCAATGGCTGACCGCCGAGTAGTAATCGCAGCCGGGTTGTGCCGCTTGTCAGGCCCGAGCTATTCGCTGGAGGACATCGATCGTACCTCCCATTATTGGTTCATGTTGGTGTATTGGTGGAGCATGCTATGCTTGCCCACCTTCCACACTATGTGAATGACCGACTATCCCTTGGTCACCATGCACTTTCGGGGAACTTGAACCATCCATGATTCTCTTATTAAGACCCACAAGATCCGCGTCAGAGTCATGTCATCCTTTATATGCAAATGCAATCCATGCCATAAACAATTTTCAAAATCATTTACAAACAATTTCAAAATCATTTTGTAGAACTACCTAAACCTAGGCTCTGATACCACTTTAAGTGTAGCAACCCCCGAGCTCGACCCGACCCAGTTGGCGGATCCAGACCGAAACCCGGGACACCCGGCTGAAGCCATTTATCAAATACATTTCATTAATGCAAGCATTTTCATTCTCTAATCTTTGCGGAAGGGGTTTCAATTTGGGGCAAGCCCATAAACATTTACAAATTCACGCAATTCCTACAAATTGGTTTATTTACCCAAATGACATTTTATGCCATTTACAACAAAATATCCAAAATCGTATATGGATATAGGTACAAAAATAATTTCAGAGTTGAACTCCCTTTTGTTTACAAAACAATATCATGTTAAAAAAAATGGTGATGATGCATGTGAAGAAGCATACTTCATGAACTTTCTAGATTAATTGTCTTCGACTCGGGTCCGTCGATCATTGTCTATCATCACACTACAAGATTGATAAACAATACGCCTAAGCATTTTCATGCTTAGTGGTTCTATACGCTTCATTCCATTTCGCTCAATACTAATCATGCATTTATAAAAAAAAATGCCTTTATACAATGTCTATGTGTAATGTAAATACACTTTTTTAATATCATTTTTTTCTTTTCGATTTGCGATTTCACATATGATTATAGAGTCAATATTCACAACAGATTCAGTTGATGAATCATGTCCTATTTGTCATTCAGTAGCAATGTGATTTCACATTTAATATTGCAATCTCACATATGATTATAGAAATCAACATTTACGACATATTCAATTGGTGAATCTTGTCCTGTTTGTCATTCAGTAGCAATGTGATTTCACATTCAATATTGCATTCTCACATATGACTATAGAAGTCAACATTCACGACAGATTCAGTTGATGAATCCTGTCCTGTTTGTCATTCAATAACAATGTGATTTCACATTCAATATTGCAATCTCACATATGACTATAGAAGTCAACATTCACGACAGATTTAGTTGGTGAATCCCCGCTCGCTTCATTATCCAGCATAATGTGATTTTGGTATTAAGCAATTACGATACTTCATGATGAATTCGGCCAGGATCTCGCTCATGTTGGTCATTCAATATACATTTCAATCAATTTACTCACATGCAAGAAATTCAATTGAGATCAAATACGAATACCACACCAAATCGTTGTATATATATATTTCACAAATATAACTTGAAATGGGAATTGAGTCACAGAGAACATACCAATTTATCGATCCCTTATCTCTTTCGATACCAATCCTAGGTCAGGTTGTCTTCTTCACCCGCACCTAGTCAAATACAAATTCTCCACTCTTAGTGGTTGAACAATTCACCCATTTAGGCGAGGTACGGCACAGTTTTTCACTTAGTTTCATTCTTATTCTCAAACTCCATTAATCACTATTAGGGTCCTTAAACTATCGTGTGTACGAATACGATTACCAAACAAAACCCGAAATTTTTCCTCTGTGAACTGGTTCACGCCGCGTACAGAGTAAGGCTACGATGCAAATAACCCGGTGGCCTGCCTGCGGAGGCCGAGGGCACCTTCACCGCGCGGCGGGCTCACACAGGGTGCCTTCACGTGAAGGGGCCCTTGCCCAAGCCTCATTTTCCTCTTTTTGTGATTTTTTCTCCAAAATCCTCAAAAACCCAAACTAAACATGGATTCACTCAATGACATCCAAATACCATCCTTAAACCGCCAACCATGAGCAAACCCATGGATGGATTAGGGTTTTTCTAACCCAAACATCAAATACAACTTTCTAGGGCTTAGTTACATACCTCAAATCACTTGGAACTCTTTGCCCTAGCTTCTTCCTTCTTCCTTGCAAGATCTTAAGCAAAAAAGGAAGAATCACACCAATCTTTTGATCTTCACACAAAAACCCTAGCTTTTCCTCTCAAGCCTCCCACACCCTTGCCTCAAATGAGCTTTCTAAGACCAATTAATATCACTCATTTCTCCTAAGGCCATGTTTGGCACTTCAATAATCCCATTTTCTCATTTTTGCCATTTTAACTCTTCATTTCACTTTCCTTTATCATTTAATTCAAATGGCATTTAAGCTTATTCTATTCTTGACCCATAGGTCCTTATTTTGCCAAATTCCAAATTTGTCCATTTTCACTTGGGTTTATTTCCGGATTCAATCAATTTCTCATTTTAACATATAATATTTAATCATATGCTCACATATTCTTTTCACATTTCACATTTTAACAATTTATCGCTTTCTCTCGAAAAACCTAAGTTTGGCTCAATTTATAAATTTAATATATAATAAAAATTTATTATAAAAATTCTAGGTATTTTAAGGCATGTCGGGTTATGGGCATAATCACAAGTATTTCCAGTTGATGGTGGAATCAATTGACCGTTTTGGGGCCATTAGAGGCCACTAGGTAGACTGAAAATGCACAAACGTTGAGGGGTGTTGTATTTGGTGTTTTGGAAAATCCTCTCTTGACTTCACGAGGTCGTATATTTTTCATTCGAACTCCGAATTGGGTGATCTTGGACTCGTTGGACAGCTTGGAATGTGCAAAATCCATCCATATCATGCTTGAAGCCATGGGAGGTAATGGTGCAACCCATAAATTCATATTTTTTTTTCCATCTTTATGCTCTATTTGCTTCAAAATATTCCTAGAGCAATAAGATTATAAAATTAAGCATTAGAGCTGTTAAAAATACCATAAAAGCATATGATTGACAGGTGATTAATTTATAAGAAATGCAAGTGAAAGAACCCCACGCTGCTCGACCATCTTTACTAGCCAACTCCTCTTCAAATAGTTCCCAACTGGAATGCCACCAAATGTTGTCCGTAATGAGCCCGTTTTAGAAAAACACAATTCTTGCGGTCAAAATCACTTAACTATCATACTCCCTTCATCTCGACAGCTAACATCTTGGCCATTATTTTGTAAACCAAGGTAACAATGCAATCTATCTCAAATCGGATAGCATTTGGATTGTTCTTCTTAGGAATGAGACCAATAGCGGTAGAGTTTAGGTCATCAAAGAAACACATATCATTGAGGCAAGATAGACAAAAAATTTTCACATTTGATCCCACAAGCTCCCAATAATATTGAAAAAAACCTCGGTTAAGGCCATTTGGACCTAGGATTTTTCACCAAACATAGAGAACAAAGCAAATTTTACTTCTCCTGAATCAAAGGTTCACAATAGATCTTCATTATGAGAGCTACTAACCATCTTTCTAACTTTGGAAAAAACCAAATCAGCCTCACAACTGTGCGAACTAAATAAGTCATTAAAATACTTATATATATGAGCTTACAACCCAAAATCCCAATTAAGCCACATGCCCGATTCATGTTTAAGTTGCTTGAAGGAATTCTTCCATTTTCTAGCCCAAGAAAATTGATGGAAACACTTAGCATTTGCATTCCCATGTTGCAACCAATATTGTTTTACCCTCTATCTCCAAAAAGCCTCCTTTTGATTTTCAAGAGTTTGTAGCGAAGACAACACATGCTTATACTCCTGAATAGAGTTAGTATCCCACAAGGGCTTCAACCGCTTCAACTTGTTTTTTCAATCCACAATATCTTTGTTTAATTTCTGAAACACATCACGGCCCCATTTTTGTAGCCGAGAGCCCACCGAACTGATTTTTTTCCTACAAATTTAGAGAGACTGACGCATTCCACAAATTTGAAACCAGACTGTCATAATCGGGCCAGCGATTAAGCCAAGCACTTTTTCAAATCTAAATCGCTTCCTCAGAAAATGTGGACTGAAAATCCAAGAAGATAGCGGAATGATCTGAAGAAAAAGTGTCTAAATTAACCACCTTTGCAGTCGAAAATATCGAACACCACATCACATCAACAAGTGCCCTATCTAACATCTCCTCAATACAATCCTCTGACCCACGACTTTTCTCCTAGGTGAAAGAATAGCCTTCCATAGCAAGGTCACAAAGGCCACAATCAACTACTGCTTGAGTAAAACCTCGAAGGAAATTAGAAGGGTAAGGGAGCCTTCCACACTTCTCGTTTTGACTAAGCAAGTCGTTGAAATCTCCGAGAACACACCATGGCTTAGGAGATTTAGGTTTGAGACTGCGTAAAAGATGCCAAGATTGTTGTCATTTACTCCGCTCCAAAAACTCGTAGAAATAGGTAAGCCTCCAACTCTGCATACCCGATATATTAGTAATAATATCAATGTGATTCTTGGAAAAGGCAATTAATTAAGTCGTATTCTTATCCCTCCAAAATAAAGCTAGGCCCCCCACTAGAGCCCACATTATCCACATAGAAAAGGCCTTCAAACACATTCTAATTTTAATCTGCTCCACAAGACTTCTCCCTATTTTAACTTCCATCAGAAAAACAAAACAAGGCTTCTTTAAGGATACAAGATCCAGTAATTCTTGAACTGTATGTGAGGAGCCCAGCCCATGACAGTTCTAGTTGATGGTACTTATTAGGTCTGGCGAGCTTGCGAACCAGTACCAACCAATAACAGGTTTTTTGAGTTGTCTGAAGTATTAGTTGTTGCCACCTTAGCATGCGTAGGATTTATACCTACCGCTCCTCGACGCCTTTCTTTAGGATCAACAATAACAATTCTTATCCTTATCGCTATCCCCGGTTAGTAGGAGAATTGTCGATTTCCATATCATGCTCGTTGTCAACTGCCATGGACTCCACATGCCCTTTATTTTTGCCTTCAATCACTCCTTTCCTTAAATCACCAACGTTATCTTCGTAACAAAAAGCCTTACCATTAGCATTCATAATAGATCTTCCATACCAGCATCTCCTCCTTGAACCACCATTTTTCACCTCCAATACAAACATGATCCCGACATTCTAACAACCAATGAGCACCCAAAGCATTAACAAACTTACGATGAGTGGCAAGTCTACAAGCTCGCTGAGCCTTAGGATCGGGCCGCAAGCATAATCTTTGCACAAAATTATTCGTAATGGTCTATGATGCCACATAAAAAAAACATAATGTGTTGCTTTTCATATTTGAATAATCCATATCCACTCACCACCTTTCTTTTTTATCTGCATCTTCAGTTTAAGAGGCTTACGAGAATCAAACGAAACTCGAATACGCATATAACTCTTCCAATGTCCACCAAAATTGTTAGGATCACTTTCCTTGAAAGTTCCGATATAATTTCCAACTTGAATCGCTACTTTTTCCGACATGAATCCACAAGGGAGATCATGGACTTGTACCTAAAAATCCACCATAAACAAATGAATTTTGGTTGGTTGTTCACCATTTTTAAGCCGCTAGCATAAGAAATGATTATGCTCAAAAGACCACGATCCATTCTTTAAAACTCTATCCATGTCTCTTTCATGAAAGAATTGGAAAAGATATTGATTATTTTGTAACTCTTCACACGCATCCCACAAACCCACTTCCAAATTGAAGCAAGAACATTTTTTAATAGACACAAAATTAAGAGATTTACAAGAAGGAACCTACCCACAATTGCCCAATGTAAATCCACAAAATCGCCATCCCCCTCATCAACCAAAGCATCCACTTCCAAACACTGGAGGCTTCATCTTCTAGTGTTAATTAATCGTATTGATCAACAATATCAGAAAAAGGATTACTCGAACTAGTCATGAAGAAATGGCAAAGAGAAAACACTTTTCAGAGAGACAAGAAAGGGTCGTTTTTTACTCTTTAACTTTCGTATATATATATATATATATATATATATATATATATATATATATTGAAATAATGTATATTTAAAATTATTATATCATTGTATATATGTTATATATTTTTTATTCTTTAATTAGTAATAAAATGATGTATCATTAAAATTTTAAAAATATAAAGATAATGATAAAAATATATTTATAATAATAACTATAATTTAAAATATTGTTTTTAAAAATATATTTTTACAAAAAATAATTTAAAATAATCTTGACAAACATAAATTCAATTGATATTAACATCAACATATTTATTTTTCAAAAACAACATCAACATATTTACAATAACTTTATTATTAAATTATAATATAATAATTTATTATCAAAATTATAAAAAAAGTTGTTGCAATATCGTGAACGTTTTTTTGAAAATACGATTTCTAAATTGATTTCTAGATTGTAGAAATAAACTTTTAGAAATCGTCTTTTGAAAAGACGACTTTTAATTGAAGAAGAAATCGTCTTTGGAAAAGACGATTTCTAAAAGATTGAAGAAATCGTCTTTTGAAAAGACAATTTCTAGATTGAAGAAATCGTCCTTTCAAAAAACGATTTCTAAATGGATTGAAGAAATAAATAAATCGAAAATAAATCGTCTTTTCAAAAGACGATATTGAAAAGTTATTGAAAGATTGAAGAAATCGTTTCTTAAAAAACGATTTTCAACTATCTCTTTCCTAATCAATAAAAATTGTCGTAGAATTGGAAATATTTTTTTAACCGTCGTATTTTAGATATTGTTTTTTAAATAAACTATACATATAGGAAAAACTCTATTTTTGGAACCTATCAAACATGTTATAAGGATACCAAAATTAGCCAAACATGTAGGGGAACCGCAACATCATATTTTAAGTTAAAAATACCTCTCATATGAGACCCATCACTCACACTTAGGAGAGAGAAATTTTGTCACTTCATCAAATGACTTAAAAAAAATCAAATCGAAACCCTTTCTCCCCAACTCGTGTTCATGAAACAAGAGAGAAGTGAAGAAGCCCTATCCATTGTTCCCTTTGCGCTTCAACTTCTTCCCAAATGAAGGTCTTCATTCTATTCAGGGTTCTTGTGTGCGTGAGATAAGAAGGCAATTGATACAAAATCCTAAAAATCACATCGTCAGTGACTAAGAGCAACTCCGACGGAGTTGCCATCATGGGTGTCATCCTATTAATCAAATGGCACCTCAACGACAAAAATCAGTTCCAACCAGAGGTGGCACTGCAGGCAAAATGCCATTCGCAGTTCGGGTGACATACTGGCTAGAACTTTGGGAGAGAGAGAATGGAGAGGTTACAAAATAGCGATTGGTGGCTACTGTTCCTCTCAACGGTTATATTTCATCCTATATTTGGCAAGTTTAATTGTGACGCCCCAAAACCCGAGGGTCCGTTGACTACCCGTCAACCCGCGGAAATCTATATGTCTCACGTCATGAGACCCATACACGTAAACGTGTCTAATAGACCCGCAAATCCGCACAACTCCAAATACAAATTTTATACAAAAATGGATTCATTCACAATTGTTTTTGATTACAATTTATACAAACTGGGTCCTTTGCCCAGAATTTTACAAAAAACAGAAAATACAAGATAAGGCCAACTTGGCCATTTCTTCGCCTCTAAGGCCCCTGATGCGTCCCATCCCCAAGCCGCCTTCTGCATTCGAAAAGGTCCCACGACGCAGAGCAATGCCCGCAGTGGATTCCTACTGGGTTACCCTCACCTAAGTGCAATGCAATGACACACATACATTCAACACATGCTAATATATCACTCATGCATATATTAACATAATTAATTCGCATAACATGTTATTCAATTTATGACAATAACATAAGATTAGCTCACATGGGCTAAGGCATAACTAAGTCCATCTCTTGAACGCCCACAAAATCACACCGCATAGTTATTTACTCATGGCAATAACACAACATCATTAATAATCACGCAACAAACCGTGGACTCGTCCAAAACACTAGGGATTTCTTCAACCGGGTCCACCTGAACCAAACAATCTGCCATCCGCATCAAAAATCCTCATCCATTACATAACCTACAAAAAGTAAAGCAAGCAGGAGAAAACCTCACATTTATGAAGCGCTTTTAGGGCTAAAAAGTAAAACCAAGTAGGAAAATATCCTACCTCTTGGAGTTTGTCGAAACTCCACCTTTTTGGTGTCCACGCAGATCTCATCAAGGCACCCTAACCTTTAGTACTGAACCGTCGAATGTTTGGCCCGTCCTAAACCCAAAATCCTTCCTTTCCTTTTCCTCCTTTCTCCTTTTCCTCCCTTTTCTCTCTACGAATTCTTTTCTCTTTGTTCATTCTTTCCTTTCTTTTCCTTCCTTTTTGCTTTTCTTTCCTTTTTCTTATTTCTCATCTCACATCTCTTCACTTTCTCTCTTCGCTTTTCTCTCCTCCTTTGTCATTTTCTCCCTTGAATCATTATTGATCAGATTGGTCAAAGGAGGCAATTTCTCATTTTCAAGTCCGTGGCCATCAATTTTTCCATATTTATCCCTTATTTCTTTATTCCCCTTTTTATGACATCATCAACCACATGGCTTCATGTGAGCCATGGGATTCATTTCCACACATGGCTAATTGTAAGCCATTCCTTTTTGTAGACCACATGGTTCTTGCCAAGTGTCACATTCTTAGGATGCCATGTGGCATCCCCTAACCTTGTCATTTGTCATTCGACACCCCACGCCTCGAAAAACGTGAAATCTCCGACCTCCACTCCTCGAATCCAACGAATTCGACGTGGTGAAGCAATTCTCAAGGGAGATGGATTTACCTGAGAAGTCCTGCTTCTTCATTCGAGATCTAGAAAAATTCCGATTTTCATCCAAAATTACTATTTTACCCTTTTATTCAAAATTCGATTTTCTGGGTTTCACATTAATTATATTTTTTATCAAAAAACATTGAATTAATAAATGACACCCCATTTCTGCACCTACCATTGGAGCAAAAACACCGTTCATGGGTGCCAAACACCGGCTCAGTGGCTGCAAATGGCATTTGACACCATTTTTGGCAACCTCCCATTGAGCCGTTTCTGAGGGTTAGGGGTTTAGCTTCTTTGCTTCACACCCAAAGAGAAAGAGGAGGGGTTTTAGCTTCCTTTGTTTCCTTACGATCCAAAGAAGAAGAGAGGTTTTGACTGTATTTTTCTTTGTTTTTTTAATTCAAGCTTTGACGACAAATTTTCTTTCCTTATATGAATGGTGGGTCTTATATGAGAGGCATTTTTTTATTAAAATGGAGGTTATTATTCCAATCACACTCTCATGGACTTATTTAGTGTTTGAATTGTTTTTTTATTTTTTCGATGATGGAAAGTAAAATTTCACTTATCCAAAATGACTTTTAAATCAATATGTAGAAACTAAACTATTAAAAACATCAGAGGATGAATGGATGATTGATAACACAATATATTCAAGTTAATATCCTTAGAATACCTAAGATTTCAGATATGATAGAGTATACTGACCAACATAAATTTGATGTGACTTATCACATAGCCACGCCGTCCTAATCACCTACATAAAAATAATAAACAAACACGCCGTAATAAATTGATAAAAATATAAGAAAAACAAAAAATTAGAATAAAAACTCATATGGGTGGAAAATATTACTATTGATGGAGAAGGCCCAAATTTGTGTATGAAACAATGGGAGAGGTGATTTAAGTCAAAATATATAAAAAACTACCACTCATTTTTGAGGGAACAAAAACAAAGAACTAAAGAAGTTAGGATTTCCCGATGAGAGAAACTATTTTCCCCTTTGATAATCACCCATAGTTTTTGTGGGTGCCATGGGCTTTGGCCCAGGCCCTCTTGCCAACAGGCACGTCCAACAAGAGGCCATAATTGGCCGGCCCAAATGGGACAGCTCAGAACCACTCTAAGGCCGAAACCCAGATATCCTCCCCGGTCGAAAGAGTCAACATATTCCTCGCACTTAATCTCTCCCGCTGAAGACTTTATTCAAGAAATGTTGTTGATTCACTCTAATAGAATATGCACCCTTCCATGAATCATCATGACGATGTCACTCGAGGTAAACAAGCACTCTTGGGATCCTCCATTCGGGAAACATATCTATTTAAAAGGAAGAACTAGTCTCTACGCGCGAGATGCGCGCCACCTTCCCCTTCCGATTTGGGAGGAAATCACCCACTTTCCATGAAAAGCGGATCTACTTCCTCTCTGATAAAAGGAGATCATCACACACAATAAGGAAGAAGATAAAAAAAAAACGAGCATAAAAGTCTTTAAATTTTAGAGACAAGTGGGTCGACTTAAGCTGCCGTGAGAGGCTATGGCCCCCACACCGCCGCTTTTTTCTTGTTTGTTTTACGCATTGTTGCAAATGTGTATGTTCGATGGTCAGTGACTTAAGATTCTGAGATTGCAACCGCGCCGTCAGTGGGAAACGCCATAGGAAATCTCGTAGGCGATACGCGAGCCGTTCATTTGCCCTGGGCATCTCCCTTTACTTGAAATTTTGTGGCCCTGCTCATCCTGTATTGGATCGCCGAGTGTATCAACATGATCAGCAAACCAAACAACCAACCCGTTGAAGATCGGGCTCACGCGCTGGAGATGGAGGCGGCAGCAAGAGGAGCGTGCCGCATGATATAGCCGACCACGTGAACATGCAAAACCGCTACGTAAGAGAACGACAAGTTACGACCCGTTTAGAGACCAACCGGGCCAAGAACCTACTAGAAGCTTCCCAACATGTACCCCCAACTCGGACGAATAAGGGCAAAGAGCCTTCTACCCGACCACAAGGCGGATCCACCCCATGACGAAGTTATCTTCGATGCCTCTCCACTCTCACACTCACCACCCCAAAACAATGCAGAAGCCAAGTCCAGAAAGCGACCACCTCGCCATTCCAGTTAGGCTATTAGTGGCACGCATCGCCGGATGCGAAGAGAGGCCGCAGGATGCACTTTACCTGGGAGTTGGGCCCCCGAAAGCACAGTGCTCATCCTGGCCAGTGTGGCCCCATTTTCTACCTATGTAGTACCTGCCTCACAATTCCCCACCCTACACCCAACATCTTATCCCCCTGGTCGGGGATCACATGACATGCTATCTTCCCCCCTTAAAGCCAAAGATATTTTGGACACGCAGCCTCGCCGATTCGCCATACCGCTGCTTGCTATGTAATGACGGCCTTCCGACCGTATGATCATATGTTGCACTTTAACCAGGCCATGATCCTTAACGTCGGGAACGATCGAATTTTATGTAAGGTATTCTGCTAGCTTGAAAAGTCCCGCTTTAGCCTAGTTCCATAAGCTTCCAAAAGGATCTCTGAACTCATTCGATGAATTGTGGGCTACGTTTGTCTCTCAAGATTCAGGTTCGCTCGCAGAACACGTGAAACATCGCCGCTTCCAATCCATCTTCGCCGAGATGACGAATCCATCCGGGATTTCACCCGAAGATTTGAACAAGTCGTCCAACAAATTGATGTTTATAGCATGAATGCGGTCTTAGAACTTCCGAAGAAGCTTTGGGCCGATCACTCTTTTCCAAATTTTCCTGATCCACCTACAACCATGGAAGAATCAGACGGCGGGCGCACAAATACTCCACTCTAGAGGAGAATATCTGGTCGCTTCACAAATAGTGGGCGATAATCGCCCGTATAAAGAAACCCGCCACAAAGAGCCACCTCGAACAAGAAGGAAGTCAAAGCAAGGGCTAAAGGCTCCCAAGAATAAATGGAAAGAGCAGGAACCTCCTCACTTCTCAATAATTCCTATGACCGACCGCTTCCTCATCGTGAGACCATCCCATTAATGGTCCCGCAATGCGCGATCCGACTAAACGAATCGATCTCTCGAGGTAACCACCACGTAGATTCACGCACTATGAAACAAATCATTGCTAAGGCCTGAAGTTCTTGGTAGAAAGATTAATATGGACCAGGCATCTTAGAAAGTTCATTCGGGAGCCAGCCCGTGGAACCGAGATGTACCCGCAGCCCCATAAGGCTAATAAGTAAGCATCGAACATCCATCATAATCCCGACCCACCATCAACTTTGTGTCGAAACCCATTGAAGATCAATATCTGGCTCAAGAGGCGTAGACAAAAATACAGGCGCTTCCTACGAGCCCGAGGAACACCACGGGCACTCGTGAGAGCAAAGACAGCGTTCAGCCAATCAATGGCCCCATATCCTTTCCTCCAATAAACCCAGCCCGGGTCATCACTCCCCATTATGATGCACTTATACTTACCTTGTGTATTAACGATTTTGATGTGCATAGAGTCCTTGTTGATCTGGGTAGCGCGGCCGAATTGCTACATCTCCTGGCCTTTAGGCAGATGAGAGTTCCACTCGGGCCATCTCGCCGCCAACACAATTTTATCCGATTCAACTGGGCCACCAGCCACCGATAGTGGGTGATATTGCTCTCTCGCACAGACAAGTAATCGCCAGTACTATTTTCTGGCCAGCTGATTGGGTCCATATAATGCCTCAGAATGACCGCTACATACCATGAAAGGTGGGGCCCCTCAACTTACCACCAATCTATCGGGCGATTCTACCAATATCCGAAAGTGGATTCGTGTCGTAATAGGTGTGCCAGAATCAACAATATTTGTAAACCTAAACCTCTTACTATCGTAGCATAGCTACTACAGTATAGTGGTTCTAGGGTCGAACACATGGATGAGTTTTCTTCGCACAAATGATTTCCAATGAGGTTCAAAAATGGTGAATTTCAATTTGGATTATGGGATTTTGTAAAAACAGGGGGTTTAATGTTTGGAAACTAAAAGTTAAATAAAATAAAATAAAATGAAAAATAGAACTCCCTAAAGTGTTAGGCTACTGGATTTAGGTTCCAGGCTACCGAGAGGGGTTCTGTGTCCCTTTTCTCAAGGCTAGGAGGATGACCTATAGCCATTTCCCAAATCGGATCTTCATGTTGCTATAAAAACTGAACCTTAAATAAGTATCTTTGAAAAACTGGTATTTGCTTCCTATTGATGGTCTCAGGCAGTGAATAACATCACCTTGACTCACTTTTCAACAGCTAATAAAAGATAACTAGTGAATATCACTGTATCTAACAATAAGCATACAATGAACCCTAAAGCTTACTGGGTACTTCGACCATTTAAGGTAAACCTAAGGGATCAAACCTAAAATTTTGGGAGAAAATAAAAACATCCTTGAATCACCTCAATGACCCATGATGATAATTCAATCTGATGTCACGGATCTAGCAAATAAGCATCCAATGAACCAAAAAGCTTATCAGAATACATATCATTCAAAGCAGAAACCCAAAGGGATTAGAGCCACGCTTGAATGAAACCAAAAGATAGAGGCCACCAGCTTAAAACATGGAAATCTCGCCTCATCTTATATCCCCCGCCCAAGAGCTTCCTTCAAGGAGAAATAGGCTCTGAGCCACTCTCATCCCTCCAAGTTGTCATCCTCTGGTGTTTCACAGCGAGAAAGCGAGAGAGCTGTGAGGGAAAGAAGAAAAGCGGAAATGCCGAAAGGTTGGCGCCTAAAATTTTTTATTAATTGCCAAAAGATCCTCGTATAAGAACTACCTGCTTTCTATATAGTGCCTTACATTAAAGTAAAATTACAAAAACATCTCAAATACCCATTATACATAAAGGGTAAATTGGGAAAAATATCATAAAAGAGAAGTCAAAAGGGAAAATGCAAGATTCGTGACCTTTCTCCGCGAAGTCGCTATTCTGCAGGCTCTTCTTTCCTCTCACTTATCCAGAACGCCGAGCTTGACTGAATTCTCAGCTTGATTGCCTAACAAATTTGGCATAAATAACTTGCAAACTACAAAATAGTTAATAAAATGCGATCAAGAGAATAGCCGTAGACCTTAATGTAATTAAAGTTGATTAGCACACAAAAATGCTCACAAAACCCACACATGTGTGGCTTAAATAGCACTAAAATTAATCACTAGGCAAAGTTGGACCTTAGCAGTAATTATCGCCGTCGCAGCATCACCGGCTGCCACGAGCTAAAAAAAAAAAAAAAAAAGGCATCGATAGCTCGCCTCCGAAACTCAACTCATCATAGCAATTAAGGCCACTGTCCGCCACTTAGAAGACAGATCACCTGCGCATATCCTGGAACCCATGTCATAGATGGCTCCTGAGCTGCAGGCAATTTTACGTTAGTTCCCCTCGAATGGGGCAAAGAAAGTATTCGGCTGCAAGAAGTATTAAAGGTTAACGCCGACGTGTTTGCCTGGACCCACTCGGACATGACAGGGATAAGCCCCGTGAACGCTTCCCACAAGTTGAATGTTCTCCTATCCGCCAGACCCTTTCAGCAAAGAGTACGACGCTTCCACCCGAACCGCCATCAGATCATCGAGGTCGAAGTAGATAACCTATTGAAGGCTGGGTTTATCAGAGAAGTCAGCATCGAGGGCTTACTGGCAGTGGTAGTTCCGAAGAAAGGGGGCAAGTGGAGAGTATGCGTAGACTATACTGATCTTAACAATGCGTGTCCCAAGGATAGCTTCCCACTACCCCGATAGATCAGATTGTCGACGCATCGGCAAAGCATGGCATGTTATCGTTTTTAGATGCATTATCCGGTTACCATTAGATCCCAATGTACCCACCTGATGCAGAGAAAACATCTTTTATCACCCCCACGGGCTCTTCTGCTACAACGTGATGCCATTCGGGTTAAAGAATGTCGGGGCCACCTACCAAAGACTGGTAACCAAGATGTTTCGACTAACGTCTCGGAAAAAAACTATGGAAGTGTATATAGATGATATGTTAATAAAGTCCAAGGAGCGTCTGATCATACTCATTTGGCAAACAGGTATTTGACTCCTCAGACCTACGGTATGAAACTCAACCTCGTAAATGTTATTCAAGGTCACTGTGCCTGCTCGGGATTCATAATGACTTAGAGGGGGATTGAGGCCAGCCCCTCTCAACTTAAAGCCATTCTAGAGTCTCCAGCCCCAAGCACTAGAAAAGAGGTGCAACGACTGACGAGCCGATTAGCTGCCTTAGGGTAATTTATTTCCCGGTTTACTGACCGCTTAAAGCCATTTTTCACCATCCTTAAGGGAGCTAATCGGGCCGGATGGACTAAAGAATGTGATCGGGCCTTTATCCAGATTAAGCAATATTTAGCCGAACCCCCAATTCTCGCAAGTCCCGACACCGACGAAACTCTCTTCGTCTATTTGGCAGTCTCAGAAATAGCAGTCAATGTCCCATTGTTCAAAGAGAATGAAAACGGAAAATAGAGGCTTGTGTTCTTCGTCAGCAAATCTTTAGCCGATGCAGAGACCAGGTATAGTCATCTTGAGCAAGCCACCTTAGCCCTCCGGATAGCAGCCAAGAAGCTTCGCCCCTATTTCTAGGCACATCCCATTGTTGTACTAACCGACCTCCCTCTTTGAAGCACCATACATAAGCCCGACTTATCGGGAAGAATGGCTCGCTTAGCAATCGAATTAAGCGAGTACGTCATCCAATACAAGCTAAGGCTTTCAAAAAAGGGACAGGTGCTGGTAGACTTCATAGCATAACTCCCTAAGGCCTGAACACGCTCGACAAACTGATTGGTGGGCACTTAACATTGACGGGCGCCCAAACAAAACTGGCGTATCTGAAGTACGCTAAATCCCCATCCGAGGATAAGATCGGTTCGCTAACCGACCGGATGCACGCTCTAACAATGAACCGCGAGTACGATGCCATCCTAGTCGGGCTCAACCAGCGTACCCACCTTGTCCGGCCAAGCTCCTCGCCCAAAGTGATTCCCGCTTGGTGGTCGGGTAAGCACGAAGAATTCAATCCCGAGACCTCGAATGGTGAAATATGTATCTCTGTGAAACAAAGGCTTGAGCATCTTTCGCTCCGGGAAGCCGAGCATATTCCCAGGGACTCTAACGAAAGGGCAGATGCCTTGGCTTCTATAGCCGCTTCCCTACCAATCACTGAAACTATATTTCTGCCTATCTACTATTAGCCAGTTTCTTCAATTGCATCCCTACAAGTAAATCAGGTGGATAAGAATCCCCCTTCATGGATGGACCCCATCTCACTATATCTAAGCATAGGCCAGCTCCCTGGTGAGAGAGATAAGGCCCACAAACTTCAAGTCCAGTCAACTAGATTTTCCTTAGTTGATGGGCAACTAGTCAAACGATCCTTAGGCGGCCCCTATCTGAAATGCCTAATGCCCGAGCAGGGTCATTATGTGTTAGCGCACCCGATGAAGGAATTATGTAAAATCATCCTGGCGGCAGAACTTTGGCCCACCGGGCCCACACTCAAGGGTACTATTGGCCAACCATGAGGGTTGATGCCGCCACTTATACTAGAAAATGCGATCGCTGCCAACGACTTTGCTCCTTTCGAAATCACGGCGGTAAGATCCGATTCATCTCGAGCCCTTAGCCCTTTGCCCATTGGGGGATCGATATAATCAAACCACTGCCTACTGCCCCAGCCCAAAAAAAACTATTATTGGTGGCCACTGACTATTTCAGTAAATGGATTGAGGCTGAAGCATTCTCCTCGATCAAAGATAGAGATGCCACTTAGTTTATCCGAAAATGTATGTCGGGCTTTGGCATCCCTGCATCACTAGGTCCGACAACGTGCCCCACCAATGTTGGCCCAGAATGCTTCTCGCCAAGAATTGAAGATAAAAATCTATACTCCACCCCACTCAGATCCTTATAGAGAAATGGTCTAAGAGAGGCCTCAAACAAAACCCCGCCGACAACCCTTGAAGAAAAGGTTGATTCAAATTTAAGGCAAATGGGTGGATGAAACTTCGGGTACTCGCTTACCGCATCGCTACCGCAAACCAACCTAAGATATCCCCATCTCGCAATCACTTATGGATGGAAGTTATAATCCCCACATAAATTGGTATGCCTACCTGATTCATGCCACAATAGGTGATCCGGAATCAACAATATTTATATCCTAAATTCCTACTGCCGTAGGAAAGCTACTGCAGTATAGTGGTTTTAGGGTCGAACTCAAGGATGAGTTTTATTCGTGAAAAATGATTACAATTGATTGAAAATGGTGTTTTCACTTTGGATTTAGGGTTTTTGTAAAAAACAAGGAGCCGATGGTTTGAAAAACTGGAAATGTAGTGAAATAAGGTGTAAAAGAACTCCTTGAAGTCTTAGGCCACTGGGGTTGGGGTTCTAAGGAAACTGAAATGTCCTCGAGTTCATTTCCTCGCGTTGGGGAGGATGACCTATAGTCATTTCCCGAACCGGATCTTCATTTAACTTTAAAAACTAAACCCTAAAATTTTCCCTTTTGAAAAACAACACTTATAAAGCATAAATGCTCCCCGACAGTGAATACATATCTCATAACCTACCATACAGTTGACAAATAGAGGGAAATCCAATGAATCTCAAGTGGGATCTAGCAACAAGCATCCACTCGACCCTAAAAGATTGCCAACATCAAGTCCATCAAGGTACATTTAAGAGATTTAAACATAGATTGAGAGAAATAGAACATAAATACCCATAAATGCGTACGTTAAAAAACAGAGAACCGTTAAGCTACCCAAACCCTAGCTGCCAGCTCTCCTCAAGGAGTAGTGGTCTAGCGCCAACCATCCCTTGAGTTGTCATCCTCAAGGGGTGTTTGGCAGCTGAGAAAGTAAAAGAAAAGGAAAGAAAATGGGAGAAAAGGAAAGCAGCGGGAAAAACTCCCGCCCAGGATTTTATTAATGGCAAAAAGTTGTCTTTGATTACAGTGCAGAGCTTATGGCACGCCTCAATAAGCAAAATTACAAAAAACCAAAATCAAAAGCTATTACATGGGACCACTAGAAGAAAAACCAAAAAGTACAAAAAGGAGTCAAAGGTGTAAGGCGTAGGAAGTCAATCAAGCAGATGAATGAATGAAGTGATGCAGATGAATAGTAAGGGCGCAGCTGCACTTTAGTGCGCCATGACAGAATTCCCGCAACCTCGCAAATTCGTGAGGCTGCGAAAAATTCTCGCAACCTTGCAAAATTTTTGTTGTGGTCATTTTTCTTCTGTTTTCTGCTCCTCTTTCCTTATAGCTTATGACCTGTAGCTCTTAGATCGACTCGGATTTGCTTGGATTTGTTATGATCTAGACAACTTGAAATTTTTGGCACGATTAGCTCGCAAAAACTGCAAAATTTGCCATAAAATGCGATCAGTAGCATAGCCGGGACCTTAATGTGCCAATTGGGTTAATTATGCTGATTAGTACACAAAAATACTCAAAACCTGCAATAAATAGGGTTCAAAATAGAACTTTTTGAGCACTAATCACTACCATCTGGACAAACATCCCCGAACAAGGGAATGCGGATTTAATGATCAAGGATCTTAACACAGTCGATGAATTGCAAGAATCAGCAGCAATCCGCATAGCATCCTACCAGCGCCGATTGGCGAATTCTTACAATAAATGGGTCAAGCCTCGAACATTCCAACCAGGAGACTTGGTCCTAAGAAAAGTATTCGAAAATACAGCTGACCCAACTGCAGGAAAGTTCCAACACAACTGGGAAGGACCATATCTTGTAACACTGAGCGGTGGTCAAGACTTCACGTATGAACAAACTTGATGGAACGGTACCTAGATTGTGGGAACGTTACACATCTTAAAGGTATTATCGATAAGAAGAATGATTCAATATCAAACATATATCGTCCATTTTCTCCTCTTGCGGGGGTCGACCTAAAGAAACTCGGATAGCGCGAAATGACATCCGACCAGTCGTAGATAACATCTAACTAGTTCAGCCTAAAGCCGGATGGCGCGAGTAACTGTCAGGCCCAGGTGTAGATAATATTTAAGCGGTCAACCTAAAGCCTGATGGCACGGGTAGCCTGTCAGGCTAGTTTTAGATAAACATCCCCTGGCCGAGGTCGGCCTAAAGCACAGTTAGCGTAGAAATGACTTGTCAGAAACCAATTTAAACAACATCCTAGCGGTCGACCTAAAGCTCGGATGGCGTGAAAATGACCTATCAGGCCCGACATAGTCATTCTTCTTTGATTACGCGAGAATCCGGATGACCACGGTCTGATAAGGACCTATCTGGCCCATTATCTAATTCGCAGCTACACCCCGGATAATATCAATCAACTCTCAGCATAAAATCCCGGGCTGGTATTGTAGAATAAGATATCTCGTCCGTCGGAATGATTATAATCCTATGCCGCTCGGTAAGCCAAGAGAAGTATTTACCAACGAGAAAATAAAATGCCTTTTAGAATGTGAGATACAAAATAGAAAATAAAATGTCTTATGAAAGCACATTTCGGCAGGCGGTGATAATTCGAGCTAACCCTCATTTACAACATTGGGTTCCTTTTACGATCTAGCCAGGGACCGTGGAATATCTACTCCACCCCCTTAGTAGTAGGGAGATCCTTGGCTGAAAAATCTTATCAAAAAGAAGTCTCACTTGTCAGCGCGAAACGGATGAAGAACTTGGGGGCATCGAGGATTCGCAAAAAATTCGGGGAGTTAGAGGAGTTAGCGTGTCGGCATCCAGATGGGGATCGGGGCTCCACTCCACATATGTTGTCGCAAATGCACCATGACCATACCCGTAGTTGAAGATCACGTCTTTGCTGTGAGTGCCTCCATTGCCATCTTATACGAGTCTTATCGAAGAGTCATGAATGATCCACTGGTAACCTCCGGCTACATCGGCAAGGCAGGTCGTTCATCGGAGTCAAGCGATTGTTCTCTTCATTAAGCCTTTTGACGGGCCTTCTCCTGGCTGACTAAGGCTTGTTGGGGGGCGGATGTTGCGCTCGGAATCGGCCTTGGCAGGCATCCTTGACATCTACTAAGACATCCGACGAGCTAACTCGGCTGATACTTGGCACCGCTCCTTGGCATCAATCTCTAACCGGGCCATAGCCGCTTCATGTCGAGCAGCGTCCCTTTCTGTTTCGGCCCGGACCGCCCTTTCCATAGCCTCTTTGGCTTCCAACTCCCAGCGTCGGGAAGAAAGCTGAGCCTCCTTCAAAGAGGCATCCAGCGCCTCCTGATCAGAAAGCCTTGGTGAATGGCAAAGCCTCCGCGTCTCTTAGCCGGCGTTCAAAGTCATGATGTTAAAGGGCCATTTTTCGGATGGTAGCGACTGCCTGCGAGGAAATATATTAAGAACACGTCAGTACTCGTGTCTCGATGCTAGTGTTATAAATATGGGCTCACTATCTTACCAGTTCATATGATTGGATGTAGTTGCAGTTGCGGATCTGTATCCCATCCTCAATTATCTGCTGGAGGTCTTCTTTGTTAGTGCCAGCAGGAACAGTCATAGAGTAGTCTTCGCCCACCATTGGCCGGGCGTACCGGCATCAGAAGCATCCGCAGGACCTAAGCTGACAGGTGTGCGGATTCGGCCCGGTTAAAGGCATCAAGCAGCCAGACGTCGTTTAATGTCTTCCAGCCGGGTCTTGATACCTCCTCATTCAAGGGGGCGGACATGAGCAAATAAATAGGAATTTGTTATTATCCTGTCACGGAAGCCCGGCATCTTTAACCGTCTGAGGTGGCTTCGGAATTGCCCGTAGGCTCCCAACTTGAGCAGGAGGAAGGATCGTTTGAAGCGGGGGCGGTGCCGGAACGGCCTCCCCCAGACGTCGTCCCCTATGTCCAGGCGCTCGTTGGATCCCGTCTCGGGTGAACCTAGAATAATAATTGCTTGCTCTTACGAACAACGGCCTGCCAATTTGCTTGACTACTTGACGATTAGAATTAGCGTCTTGCCTCCCTGCTGACATCTCTTGCGGCTTAGTTTCTTGGTGGAATAGCGGTCGTCTCCTCTTCCTCTTCTAGCCCCAAATCCAGGTTGGCTGGATTCAGGACGGACCCAAGGGATAAAGTCCCTCACTTGGGTGTCAGGTGCGTTAACACTTAGAGCTATCTTAGCTGCTTTTTAACTTTTAGTACTTGGGGGGCAGGACTTTCCTCCCCTGCTAGGTAAAGGCAGGCGTTCAGGTGGACCACCCCCTTTACTACATCTAAGTGATGGTTGAGCTGACCCAGAACCCCCGCTATTAGAGACAAACGGCCCTGACGGGGACCGAGCCATTGATTTCCAATCCACTATTTCGATCTCCGCACCTCCGAATGTTGATGCGCCGCTTGATATTAAGCGCAGCAAAACGACATTAACAAAATGTTCCCCGACAACGACTTCTGAAGGCAGTAGGTGATAGATCACAGGGAGGTTGTAGCAAGTAGGGTTGCGCCTAACGTTAGCTAAGTTCTTTAAAGTCAAGAGAACATTCTAATGGCGTTCCCACTCGGAAACCTCCGACAGCCAGCAAATCTTTTCGAAGCTTGCCTCCGCTGACCTACCACTTCCCGGCCTTCCTCACTGCCACCAATCATAATCAGTTACATGTAAAAACTCACACACATACACGTCAACAAACTAAACCCAGTACGGTACACACGGAAAAACATGTAGGTTAACCTTAAAAGGAAGCTCGGTGAACAGGAGTCTCGTCAGGTGTTGGAATCGATGATAAGAAAAGCGCCAGGCGGAAATAAAAAATTTAACGCTGAACGCATTAGGATCCAAGCGGTTTGATGAAACTAAACAATGAATCAAGGAAATCTAGATCTTACCTCTTGTAAAAGCTAAGATCCTTTTCGGCTAGTGCAGATTTGCTTGATCACACACATCTTTGAAACAAGCAAGAACTCCTTAAAATGATCCAATAGCAACTAGCCAAGGCGATACGGTGTGTAACGCCTCTAAAGGTATCCACACGAGCGACTAATGGATGGGATGGATGTGCTAGCACCTTATGATAGGTCTTTGTCCTGAAACCAAAGACACCTTAGTGTCTTCAAGCTAAAGAATTCTTTCTAAAAAAAGCCCACTTTAAAAGAACCACCTACTTTTAGATGATAAACCTCATATTTATATCAAGCCTCCCAAACCCTTTTATTAAAACGAATTTAAATCAAATTCCATTAACTATTAATGGGCTTGGGCTTAATCATGGGCTAAAGAGAGAGCCTTTCTAACATCCCATTATAGCTCATTCTTATGTGTGACCCTATAGGTTCACTCAATGTTGGCAACAGGCCCAAATCATATTCTAAGCCCACAAGTTATAATTGGTCTCTAGAAAGACATTATAACTACCCAAATCAAGTGAATTCGATGACTCGAAAAACCTTACCATAGTATGATTTTAGTCCTTTGTCACACGATGTCTCGATTAAGCACAAAGCATGGATGAAGTCATCTTTATACAACTTAATCAATTCTTGATTCTTAAGTAGACTGACTAAACAAATGATATTGATAACTCTTATCAATCTCATTCGAGCGCGGCCATGTATTTCTCAGTCTCACTTATCAAGAGGCCAATATACATCTCACTCAATTAAGAGCGGGACAAATTCCTTCACTATCACTCACATTCCTCCACATGATTTACTACATGCCCTGACCATAGCACATGATACCCATCTCTGGCGAAGATGTCGTTTGAGCTACGTCAAGACACGAAGTTCCTCATGTAGGAATTCATGGTGAATTCAGGTTGAAGGACTCAAATACCACTACTGCAATGAGAATTATTGATGACATAATCCATGTAGTATTTCTCATAGCCAGATTCGATCCCGATAAGCATGAACTTAACATGTATTTATGTTCTGAGTAACATCTTATGTTTATGACTAGAAAAACGTGGTCTTTTCTCAGAAAACATAATAGTCTTTCTTCATTATTATTCCCACAATAATGATCGACTATGGACTATTTAGAATAGTGTTCTTATGCCTTAAGGTTTTACTAGCAAGTCACATACTTGATGACGTAAGCGGAGCCCGACTATTCGAAGGATACGATTTTATTAAGTTAAACCACAATTTAAATAACAAGATAAAATGATAAATGCCTCATGTATTTATATAATGACAATGTATATGCCACTGGGCTAAAGCAAATCACTAACCTGAGGCCCCACTATTTAGAAGCGCACCCTTCGCCTTAGTCTTAGAGCGGGTAAAGTCAGTTGACAAGTTGCAACCGCAGCATTCCGGACCGACATAGACAACCGGCCACCCTGACCCACCTTTAAGGCATAGATAAAACAAATCTCGACCAGCGAAAGGTCAAATTTGTATAAGAAATCTAGCACGCTACAACTAGTTAATATCCGGATAGTATTGGGATGGATAAGGGCCGGAGGTGCTTGGGTAAAATGTAGGAATTTCTTAACGATGGCAGACACCTGGAAACAAAGCCCTACCGCGAGTTTCTCTTGGGTAAAAAACACGGCTTTGTGTTCTCCACCCAGAGTGGACTCGTCCAGCTTTTCCATCAACTTCAAGTCAATGTTATCGGGGATCTCGCAGTAGGTTCTCAACTCCTCCATTCTCAAGGATGAGACGATGCTGCTTGCAGGCAGCGTTCCATGGGTAGGCCCCCGTTTGCGACTCGCCTGACTTGTGGAAGTTTCTTCCTCACCTCTCGTCATTCTAAAAGAAGATCAAATGGAGGGGAGAGAACTAGTATCAGCCCCAGGCCACATATCAAAAGGGTTAAAAACTCAAAACCATCAAACACGAGCGTCGCTCAGGTTTAACTCGTTATGGACTACCCTCACCCCGAACCTTCTCATGGCGGAAAAGGCCGTGCGGTTCAACATATCTACAGGAAATAGTAATTACACAGGCGTGGAAATGAGTGGCGTCTAGAAGACCGTTTTGAAAAGGCATAAGTCACTCTGAGTATATCTGTAGAAGATTTCAAATAGTGAGGAAGGGTGTAATTAGAATGATAAGAATAAGAGATGGAAAAACCCAATGGCTCCTACATACTGTTCGCCTACAGTTCTGGCGCATTAAATGCGACATTGACCCCTCACTCCCTCAGTCGTTTCGCTCCTTGGTGACACTCCATCTTATAGGGCACGATAGGTTAACATGGGCCCGATTGGTGGGCCCTCCTATTATCCTAACCCGTTGGGCCCCTACCCAAAGTCGTTCCACTCTCCGGGATCAACGAATACCCTAGCCAATGGCCAACGAATTGGCCCCTGCCTCGAGATAGAAAATAAAGCACAGAAACATTGAGATAGAACATCGTACATAAATGTGGCGAAAGAAATGCGGTTTTGTGATTGCATGACGACATCCATCATTACATTCATGTCCTTACAAGTTACAACCAAGCGGTCGTATTAAAACGGCTACATAGTTCGTCCGAATCAAATACTGAGCAAAGAGAAATTTAAAAAGAAAAGCGATGTGGGGGCCCCGAGGAAGAAAACCGATAGCACAATCGCTCCAAAAAAAAAAAAAAAAAAGGAAAGATGGAAAGGGGCTCGAAGGATAACATGTGTGATTTGGCTTGGGGGTGTCCTTGGATGTAGAGGATTCCGTCGAGTTTAGAACACTGAGCCGGCGAACGAGAGAATCTATTGAGCTCCACTCAAACCATGCAATCTTTGATGCGCCACGTGCTTGAAAGCATGTTAAAGCGACCTATGTAATCATCCTTGATCTGCGATCCACAAAGTACGATTCGCCAGCAACATCTAACTCATCCTTCGTTGAAAAAATGTGGATAACCGGTGCCTGACGGACACGTCACCTCGGTAGCACATAGCAACCTCGACCTCCCAGGTTATCCATTATCGGCGACCGCATCTAATGCATCGAAAAGTTAGAAAATTCAGTTAAGGGCATACTCATTGGGTGCCTCTTATTTCCCATGCGTGCAGTGGCAGCGTTTCCTTTTTCCAGTCGGGGACGATCGCCCTCCCCAGCAGGAAAAAGGGGGCATTGTGGGTGCCATGGGCTTTAGTGGGCCACTCAGCAACAAACATTAGGCAAGAGGCATAAATTGAAATTTGGCCAAACCAGGTGGCTGCAAACCAGAATTAAAATGAGAAACCGGATAATCTCACTAACTTAGAGAAGAGTCATCTTCATGCGTTATCTCTCTGGTTGAGAAGACTTTGTTGTAAAATCTTTTGGATGGACTCTAGAATAGAATATGCACCCTTCCATGAATCATCATGATGATGTAAGGTAAACAAGTGCTCGGGATCCTCCATTAAAACATATATTAAAGAAAGAACTAGTCTTCTACGAGATGTACCACCTTCCTTCCCGATTTAGGAAATCACCCACTTTCTCTAGCGGATCTTGCTCTACGATGGAGGTCATCGCGCCTGATAAGGAAGAAGATAAAAAAAAAAAACGAGCGTAAAAGTTAATTTTTTAGAAACCAGTAGATTACGAGCAGCGTGGAGCGGTGAAGGCCCCATAGCATTTTCTTGTTTGTTTTGCATGTTGCGAGACAGTGTATGTTTCGCGGTCCTAGTGGCTGAAGATTCACGGAGACTAAAGTTTGTTTGACTTTTTATTGTTTGAATTGTTAATTTGTTGAGAAAGTGGATTTTATTTTCCTTGTTTTGAGTGCTTCATGCCAATGTAAACATAATCACCAAATAAATATGCGCTCTTGACGATTTGAACTTATACCATTTAAGTTACCAATATATTAACTAAATAATTCTAGACCCCAAATATACTTTTACCACCACAACAGACATTTACACATTTAAGTAAAAAATAAAATTCCTTAAATAATATAGGTTTGAGAAACAATGCAAATGTAACATTAGTTTTAACGTATGGTGTGAAGCAACGATCCCCAAAATATCTTTTGAAAGGCATTTAAGAAGTATATTTTGAGCTTAACTTTATAATAATAAAATTTTTATCTCAAAGAGTTATTTGAAAGAATGACTTTATATTTTAAATAATTTGAATTTAATGCGAAAATATAAGATACATTTTTATAATTTTAAAAATTTTGAATTTAAGCTTATTTCTTCAAGAGATACTTTAATTTTTCAAATTTTTAAAAAATATTTTTTGAAAAAACACTTTTTACTTATATGAAAAAAAACTATATTATATTTAAGATTATTTTTAAACCTACACATTTTTAAGAATTCTTTTTAATTTTTTTATTATTTTTCGGAAAGTTGCCCACAACAACCCCCCAAAGTCACTATCTATTAATGATATTTAACTACATAACCGCGTGCTCAAGAAACTGCCACGTGTCTCGGTGTGGTAGAGGGGAGTAGGAAGAAAGGTTGATCTTAGTAACGCGGTTAGTCAGGTGTAGCCTATAGGATGTCTTCGGAGTAAGACTATGTCAGATTTGGCGACACTTCCAGTCAACTGTCCTTCATCAGCGTGGTCATGTTTAGGCTATTTTAAAAAAATATATATATATATATATATATATATATACCTTATATATATTGATAAATTCTTTTTAAAACTCTATTTATGTCGAAAGCTCCCCTCGGCCCCTCCCTTGCCGGCCGGATTTGACCTTTTCTGCCCTGCAAAGTTCATGGATTGGATGGCTGTTATAATAACCATCATCTTTTAAGTTTGTTTTTTTCTTCCAAAGAACTAACCTAATGGTTCCAAGTCAGAGTGTCATTGTTTCTATTATTATAACAACACCCTATTACTGACTCTCAACAATCTATATCTATTCGGATGACAAGCATTATTGACCGTTTTACTCAATAAAACAATTCCTAATTCTTAGTTTGGAATCTGAAAATACTAAAAATAAATAAATAAAATGAATTTAACTTAATTAATTATAATTTTATATATTTATTCAATTTTTTTGTTTTCTATATTATACAAAGAACTAAAAAATTTTAAAATATATAAAATTTTGATTATATATATTTATATTTTTTGTGATAAAATTAAACATATGAAAATTATTTTTTAGTTTTTTTGTCAGTACTTTTCAGGCTTTTATCGATAATGGCTGGTTGGTTATTGCATGTTTTGGACTTTGGACTGGAGGGTGGCAAGTTATGCTTGGGAGACTATCCAAGTTGGGTGATATTATTTTCCTTAATGGCCAAGTCGCATTAAAATTCAGCTAGTACAAATATATGTAAACATTAATTCGCTACCAGTCTCAAATTTCCAATGGCCGCCTATACACATATATAGTATATGCCTATATGGGCAGACAAGGTTTTCTTTTCCATGGAGACACAATTATGAGTAGTCCATAAAAGGAGGGGTGGTTGGAGTTGAAGGTCCATGGACGATGAAATTTCCAAGTTCATCATTAAATGTGAGACTGTTTCCCAACGACCTCACTGAAATGGACGTCAATTCCAACACACACCCTTGTCAATGCAGCTTTCCTTACCAAGTCAACCAGTTTGAAGTTTGAAATCTCACACTTTGAAAGTATTACTTTCTTGTAAGATTTGTCCTTTATGTTGAATGAAATTTCAAAAAACTCACAAAAGATATTCCAACAAATATATCTCACCAACGATTACGGTGAGAAGAATTCTGTCATTTTAATGTTGATAGTTAAAAACAATATTTGGTTAATGTGTGACCTGTAAAGCGTAGGCCTATAATGCAGGCTTAGAGCGTAAGCCCGGAGCTCAAGTCCGCACTCCAATCTCGACGAGGAGTCAGTATAGGACCAACTCAAGAAGCTTGGCTCCACGGTAAGATCCTACCCACGCCAAAGCACACGCGATCATCCGAAATAAAACCACCATGCTAAATAATCAAGCAACATAGCCTCGTAAACTCATGCAAAAGGGAAAACACCCAGTCTTCAGGATCCGCGCCCCATGGATTAGGAAAGAAGAATTTTACATGATCACGACTCCTCCATTATCCCTTGACAGTCGGTCCATGATAAGGAAAATGAAACTCTCCACCTAATGGGAGAGATACCGTATCACTGTCTAATAAGGAAAGTAACCACAATTTCTCCCTATAAATACCAACCCATTCTACCACAAAAAGGTACGCAATCATAACATCATCCATAGTTGAATTCTTTCCTCTCAATAAGAAAGAACCTGACTTAGGCATTGGAGAGCTGACAGGCGCACCCTCGTCGGACCATTCTTTCAATGCAGGTTGCAGGTTATACAATGATTCGCCCAATGTATTGTGCCCACGCACTCGAAGATCCATCCAAATTAATCGGTAGAAAAAGCACCATCGGGCCAAGGCTGCCACCGTGGGAACGACCGGTTCCTCGAATTCTCAATGACTCATGATATCGACCCAAAAACATGAGAGCAGAGTCACACCAACTTCCGGACGCAAGACCGCAAGGTGACTAGATACCGACCAAGCAGACACCTCAAACTCTACAAGCCAATACTGACGAGGTGGAGGCACTCCATCTCACCAACCAGCATTTGGTGAGAGACGTGGAGGAACTCACCAGACAAATGCAGCAGCCGCTGCAGGAAGAACGACAACACCGTGATGCTCCTCGGGAAGCTGACGGAGAAGGAGAAACTAGCAAAGCTAAGGGGCACGATCCTTATAAGCCCCTAGGAGAGGACTCGCAATAGGATTCCCGGGGTAGAACAATGTGAGGTAATGGACCCATCCTTATCGTTTGAGATAACGATCATGAGTAATGTTTCCGGATATCCAACAAGAGCTCACCTTACATGCAGAAGGAAACTGTGAAAGGACAAACTCCCGTCTCCATGGATGTCTTGGTGCAACAAACCGAATCCCCATTCACGGCCGGAGTACCACACTTCCCTCTCCCAGCAAAGTTCAGAATGCCTCATATCGAAACATTCGACGGAATGAAAGACCCTATAGATCACCTCAATACCTATAAGAATCAGATGGAGCTACACGAATACCAAGACCCTCGCTGGGGATGCAGCCTTCACCATCGTGCCTGAGCGCTCTGGCCTAGTCCGTTCAACAAACTCCCGCCATCGTCAATATCATCCTTCTCGTAGAGCTTAGCCATCGTGATTCGTTCCTCCCACTCCATCTGAGCTGACATGGGCCAGGAAGCCGAGCTACCACTTGTTGACCGTAAAGCAAGGCCCACAGGAGGAACCTCCGGGTCACAATGCCTGTGGAAGCCACGTAGTCGCATGGGGAGATCCCCGGTATGAGAAGTTTGCCACCACCCCTTTCATTGCTGGGCTGGGCGTACAATCGAAATACCTGATGTTTTCCATCTCAAAAAACCCTCAAGTAAGCATGGGACGAGTTTCTAAAGCGTAGAAATACATCAACGGCGAGGAAGCCCTTCTATCTAAACGAGAAAACTCTTCCGCGTAGAAGGAGAAAGGCAGGGGCGAGAAAAAGCGAGAATGAAGCCCCAAGAGGCGAGGAGACAGGGATAGATCCCCACAAAGGGATAGAGAGAACAGAGAACGATCTCCAAATAGACGAGGCAACATCAAGGACTCCGTTTGGGGCTCCACCCGCTGAGCGTGAACAACGATATCCACCTCAGACCACCCCTTGACAAATCTCGTGTCACAGGTCCTATGTGAGACATAGCACGAAAAATTTTTAAGGTGGCCATCTCAGATGAAAACAGACCCAATGAAGAGGGACTCAACCAAATATTGCGAATTCAATAGGGATCATGGACACCGAATAGATGATTGCATCCAGCTGAGGAAGGAAATTAAATACCTAATCCGACGTGGGCATCTTCGCCGCGGCGGCCCTCGTGGCTGGGTCTGACTAAGCGAAGCCCTTATCACCCGTCAACCAGCTCTTAACTCAACACCAAAGAACCCTTGGGAGAAATCCATGTGGATCTCCAGGGATTTTATGGGAGGGAGTCAACCAGCCCTAAGGCTCATCTACGCAACATCAGATCAGGGGAGGCATTGGAAATACAAGCAGTATCTAAACTCCCCTGGCTAGACACCACCATAACTTTTTCGGACTCCGACATGGAAGGTTACCAAAGATCCCTGCTTAAGGACAATCCCCCAATACGGTCGTCATAGCTAACAAACAAGACACTAGGGTCCCGGGTCGACAACCTAAGCTCAACCGACATCATCTTCGTGGTAGCTCTGAGCAAATGGGCATCGGGAAGGGAGAAACTAGAATCGGTCAACTTTTCCCACCCGCATGGATTCGAGAAAGAGTGCTACCCCGAATACAAATTAGTGCTCACTTGGGAGATCCCATGCTAGGCCAATAATGGGGCTGTGAGGTTCCTCATAGTACGCCTGCCGCCTCTATATAACATTTTAATATCAAGCAGCCCTCCCTCAATGCCGTAAGGGCCATCCCTTCCGCCTATCATATGGTTATCAAATTCTCCACTACGAATGGGGTAGGAGTGGTTCGAGGAAACCAGCGCATAGCCAGGGAGTGCTACTCGACATCAATGAAGCAAAAAGCAAGAGGGCAAAGATCTACATGGACGCAGCTCGACATAAGATACAGATAGGCATCCGACCTTTACGCCCTCGTAAGAACCAGAACCTATACAACCGATCTAATCAGCCAGAACATCTCGTCTACATCGATTCTAGATTGGCCAAAGACGTCAGGGACCTCCTTGTCCACTTCTTAAAACAGAATATAAACGTATTCGTCCTGGAAGCAGGAGGATATGAGAGGAATTGACAACGCAAAGACTCACACACAAGCCGAAACACCACCTCGAAACTTGTCAAACAAAGGAGCTTCGCCCCAGAAAGGCATAAGGCGTTCAATGAAGAGGTTAACAAACCCCTCCAAGCCAAAGCTATCCGAGAAGTAGAATACACCCCGACCGGGTTGGCTACCGTAGTCCCCATCAAAAGGCAACGAAAATGGCTACTCAGACTGACTTCCACCGATGTCTGCAGACTGGCCCTAAAGACAACTTTCCCTACCGATGTAATCTTATAGTGGATTTACTTGGCCACGAGCTCGCCTTCACAGGACGCTTTCTCAGATATAATCGCATCGCACGGTCCTTTAGCGATTTCGCAGAATACCTCATTGCGGACGGGCAGGCACTTGTTGTTACCAGGTGATGCCTTTTGGGTTGAAGAACGCTAGGGCTACTTATCAGAGGTTAGTATACAAAATGTTTCAAAAGCATATTGGAGCGTCTATGGAGGTATATATAGATGACATGTTGGTGAAGTCAGTTAAGGCCAAGCTCCACGTAGCCTTACCTAGCCGAGTCATTCCAAGTCCTGAAGAACTATAACATGAAGCTAAATCCAACCAAATGCGCCTTCGAAATCTTAGCTGGAAAATTCTTAGGTTTCATAGTCAACAGCCGAGGAAAAAAGGCAAATCCAGATAAGATAAAAGTCGTGCTAAACATGCAACCGCCTTTGAACACCAAAAATTCACATGAACTCGGAGAATAGCTACTCCGAGTCGCTCAGACTAGATCCAAATGACAAATGTTGGCCATTCTTCGTGCTCTAAAAAGGCTTTCCACTGGGACGCCCAATGCGAAGAGGCGTTCTCTACGCTAAAGGCTTGCCTGATCTCCCCTCCCGTCCTAGTGAGCCCTTCCAAGGGAGAACTCCTTACCCTTTATTTAGTCATTTCAGATTTCTCAACTAGCGCCGCCCTGGTCAGAGAGCGAGATAGAATACAACGGCCGATCTACTACTACAGCCGAGATCTGAGGGGAGCGGAGGAAAGGTATCCAAAGATGGAGAAATTAATCCTAGCATTGGTAACCACTGCTAGAAGGCTTTGACCATATTTCCAGGCTCACACCATCGAAATCCCAACAGAACACCCAATGAAACAAATATTGCACAAGCCATAAACCTCAGGAAGACTGATAAAATAGGCCATAGAGCTCAGTGAGTTCGACATCAGATACAAGCCAAGAACAACAGTCAAAGGGCAGGTTTTAGCAAATTTTATTATGGAATTCACCCCCTCAAACGTCCCGGCACAGCCTACCGAAACTACTCAATTGGTGCCTGACCTACCCATATGGAGGTTGTCAGTAGATGGGGGCGCCAATTCCCAAGGAAGTGGTGCGGGTCTGATTCTAACCTCCCTGATGGGATCATCGACGTGAATACGCACTCTCGTATTTGGATTTCAAGCCCAATAACGAGGTCGACACGGTCGTCATAGCCTAGCTTAATCTTTACCCACTTATGAAGTTGATCAACTGGAGATATGTTGTGATTCCCAATTGGTGGTGAACAAAGAAGACTTACGGCCTGCGCGAAAAATGATCCCCGTACTCAAAAAAAGGTACGAGAACCGCCTCAAAAGTTTATACGGGTCTCAGTTAGGTGTATGTCCTGGGGCGAATACGCGGCGCATGCCTTGGCAAACTAACAACAACACCACAGGAAGATCTAGACAGACCGATACCTAAGTAAGCACCTCCCCAAAACCCTGAACGCCGACGAATGAAGAAGTGTCCCCGGTAATGCACTAAAGCCAATCTAGATGGACCCCATCTAAAATCATACTTCGTGGATGCAACATTGCCAACCGAATCTAAAGGAGGCCCCAAGCTCAAAGATCAGGCTCCATTTAGGTTCACCATTCATCGAGGGACCCTTTTATAAACATGAGGCTTCTACACCCATCCTTAAATGTGTAGGAAAGGAAGATGCCGATTATGGCGTCAAAGAGGTGCACGAAGGCATTTCAGGGCAACTATATCGGAGCCGTGACCTTGGCAAAGAAAGATCCCAAGATAGGGGCAGCTGGCCTACAATGCTAAAAAGACGCCATTTAGCCGGTTAAAAATGTGAAGAGATCTATTAAGAGCATGCCCATATCTCTCACCTCCTCTCGAAATACGACCAATCACAAAGCACCTCGCCTTTTCAACAATGGGGGCTTGAGATACTGGGACCCCTACCCATTGGGAAGGGCTAGTGCAAGTTTATTGTTGTAGGAGTGGATTACTTTACCAAGTGGGCCGAGGCCGAGCCGTTAGCGACGATCACCGAAAGGTATGTACGAACTTTGTTTTCATGCTCCATAATTTGGTGTGTTCGAATCCCTGCAGCCCCGGTATTTGATAATGGGAACAATCTCATTAACCTAAGTTCGTAGATTTCGCGCCGAGCCTCGGTATCAAAAGAATTACTACTCATCCCCGCCTCATCCACAAATTCAACGATACAAAAGTCACTATAAGGACTTCAAGGCAAGCCGCTAAAGACTAAACCGGAAAATCTAAGAATGGTAGAATACTTCCGAGGTATTATGGGCATATAGAACTACACGTAAATCAACAACTCAAGAAACCTCGTTTGTTCTAGCATTCGCGCCACAATAACTCCCGGCCGGGCAAGGCTAAAGTCACCAAGGGTTGAGTTCGTAGTTTTAACACAACGAGGGAAAGATTCTTCGCCTAAACCTCGACCTCCTAGAAGAAAAACGCAGAAAGGTGTTCTAAGGCACACAAAGACCATCGTGAGAAAAAGACAAAGAAAATAATATTACGACCGGGAGGGTCGCCCAAGAGTTTTAAGCCCGACGACTGCTCCCAAAGAAACTCCCCGCTAGTAAGGAAAGATCCTACACATGAAAGAGGGCCAAACTGGAAGGACCCTAAGGTGGTATCACAGTAGTCCGACCGCAACTACGAATTTCAAACTAAGAGGAAAACCCCCGCCATAGTCTTGAACGCCCACACCCCGTGCGATTCTACCAATAGACCCTGACAGCTTTAATAAGAAATCTACGCTTTACAACAACAACATTCTTTGAGTTCATTTTCAGCCTGAATAACATTCTTGCAGATCATTCAAAAAAAAAAAAAAAAAAAAAACAAACTAACATCAAACAAGTACACACGCTTCCAAAAGACTGTACATTTATTTCAAATATCTCAGAAAATTACAATCAGCAAAGTCATTCTCTACATCTCAGAAAATTACAATCAACAAAGCCTTTCTCTACATCAATCGTTCTCTACATCCCAGAAGATCACGATCGGCCAACCCCAGTCAAGGCAAAAACCACAAGAAAGGGAAAGAGAAAGAGAAAAGGAAAAGGAAGGAGAAAGAGAAAAGGAAGGAGAAGGAGAAGGAGAAGGAGAAAGAGAAAAGGAATGAGAAGGAGAAAAGAGGGAAGGAAAGGTATAATGGAGGAAGAGGGACTTAAAAATATTCCCTCCCTCGAAGCGCACTCGCCTCCGAATATCATGTTCCCGGTCTATACCATCAATGGGCAGGACTAGTGGAACAAATGGGCCAACCTACTGTGGGAGGAACTAGGGAAAAACACAACTCCTACAAAAGGCAGAACATCAAAACCAAACATCGGCCTGCGATCACCAGACGAACCCTGTGTAGTGACGATCAAACCCTGAAGCTTCATCATGTACGAACTCCAACATTGTCGGTTATAGGAAGATTAGGAGCGCAGTATGACACTGTGTCAACGAAGAGAGTAATTATTTTATAAAGAAACCTAGACGTTGAAAGCCATGCAAGTGCTACTTCGATTCTCCATAGGTCTGCATTAAAACCGTGCATGCTTCATAGATCCGCATTAAAGCCACGCGCGCCTTCCCTAGTGAGAAGACAAAAGCGGTCGCTGTGAGCCATCGTGGAGCCTGGGGAGCTCAGCTTTAAAAGAGCCTTGTAGCTCAAGCCAAGGAGCCATGTAGCTTAGTTTCAGTGGCCAATGTGATTAGCGGCCAGGCGGCCATGTACCGGTCTTAAAGAAACCCGACAAAACTCGTATGGCCCAGCCTAAGGAGCCACGTAGCCTGGCTTCAAAAACCATGTAGCTCACTAAGGAGCCGTAGCTCGCTCAAAAGGGCCATTTAGATCACACAAAGGGCCACACAGCCTTGGCCCTTAAAGAACCCATACTCTCCCCAAAAGGCCTAGTAGCCAAGGAGCTATGTAACTCAGTTTCAAAAGGGCCACGTGGATCAGTGTCAAAGGGGCCACGCAGCTCGGTCCTTAAAGAACCTAACAGCCTAAAGGGCCCAGTAGCCAAGGAGCCACAGCTCGCCTCAAAAAAGGGCCAAGTAGATTAACCACAGTGGGCCACACAAACATCCCAAAGAACCTCGGCTGCCCAAGAAGGCCCAATAGCCAAGGAGCCATGTAGCTCAGTTTAAAAAAAGCCATGTAGCTCAGTTCCGAAGGAGCCATGTAGCTCAATTTCAAAAGTGGCCCCACGATCGGCTGCGCATTGGCTTTAACTCCTGGGCCCTAAAGAACATGACGTATGGCGCTCCAAGAGCTAAGGAGCCATGTAGCTCAGTTTCAAAAGAGCCATGTAGCTCAGTTTCGAAGGAGCCATGTAGCTCAGTTTCAAAAGGGCCACGTAGATCAACGTCAAAGGGGCCACGCAGCTCGGTCCTTAAAGAACCTGATAGCCCAAAAGGCCCAGTAGCCAAGGAGCCATATAGCTCGGGCCAAAAGAGCCCGTGCAGCTCGCTTCAAAGGGGCCATGCAAATTCGTTATTAAAGAACCTAATGTACCGGTAGAAGCCCATTAGCAAAGGAGCCATGTAGCTCGCCTAAAGGCCATATAGATCAATGTCAACAGAAGCACACAAATGCTAAGTTTCAGAATCCACTGAGCTGTAAGGCCTACGGCCAAGGAGCCAAGGGGCCATTGATGGAAAGCATAATGGTTTAGCCAATCAAGGGTCGTGATAAACAAGAACCCGACTACATTAAATATCGGATAAATCAGAAAAACCTCTCAACATAGTCACAAAAAAAAAAAAAAAAAAAAAAAAAACCAAAGAGGTAGAAAGACGGAGGTAGAAAGATCTGATATCCTGGGGATGGACAAAACTGGTTATTAGGCTTGGCGTATGTCCAAAGTTTAGAACCTCAAAATTAGCCGAATGAGCAAAGATTATACAAAGGGCCTGTAAATGTCGTGGGTAGAGCTATGAGCGTACCCTCAAAGGTGCGAGCCTCCAAGTCGTGCGACCAAGGCGAAGCCCCAAGAAGCAGGGGCGTGTTTCAACTTCTAGAGTCCTCGCCTTCGCAGCGGAGAGGAAACCGAGCTGGGGAGTATCGTAAAACACCTCGATCCGCTCTTCCTCATAAACGGATTCCTCCGCCTTCTTCACTGTAGTTAAAGATTGAATCCAAACTCTAAAAGCCTCGCGCTTTACGTCTCAAAGCAGCCATCCCGAGGCCCATAAGGTGCAGGCCTCTCCCTGGGCTCCGCGACATTCCATCCCTTGTTGATCATAGCCTCCGCCTCCGGGAGGTCCTCACATAATGCGGCTCGTGACTCGGCGGCGCCCACTCCGAGCCTCGGGCCGTAAGCCTCGGCTGCCTCGATCCAACACCGTTTGCCTTGGTGCACCCGCTTCTTCCCTAAAGAACCCGAACTCTTCCTTAACCACCAAGCAAATTTATCCGACAAACCCAGCTCCTCGATATAGCCTTCTTTTCTCTATCTTCAACTCTCGCCTTTGCGGTCGAGGTGTGCTTCAGATCGGATTTATACCCCAAAACATCATCAATTAAGCTTTGTATCCGAGTCAGCAAATGTCCTCCCTAAGTCAAGGAGACTCAGACCTAGCTTTGTATGCTCGCAGCCTTAGTGTATTCCTACCGAACTGGCCCTCCTCGCCAAATCCTTTATATAAGTTGTAAGACCCAAGAAAATTCAAATTTTCTGAGAAATGGTAAAATCGTAATTTCTGGTCAAAACCCAAAATTTTTAGATCCTGGATGAAGAAAAACATACTTTACCGCTGAATCGTCTCATAAATCTAGCTAACACGTTGAATTTCGTAGACTCCGAGATACCAAAATTTCCATTTTTCGAGGCACCGAGCATCTAAGTCGTAAAATGGGCTCAGAGACATTTGATGTGACAAAAGTCACCTACTACATGTATCCATGTGACACATGTTGTATGAGTAGAGAGATGATGGAAATGAATGGGCCGAATGTGCTTTCGCGTCAAAATAGTGAAAAAGTTTATTAATGCATTTAGAAATTATTAAAATTGTTAATGAGAATATGGACAAAAGGCAATAGTGTCATCTTCTCCAAAATTAAAAGACCAAAACGTGAAGGAGATGCAGTGGGTGCTGATTTTGAGTTTTAGAGAGAGAAGGTGTGCCTTCTCTCTAGATTTCCTATCATTCGGACCGTCGGTTCTCGACTTCCGAGCAAGAAGCGTGCCGATTCACGTGGGGCAAAGTGGCTACGCGCGGACACCGGGACATTCGTGGAGTCTCAGTCAACCCAAGAGGTAGGGATCTTTCCTACATGGTTTTATTCTTGGCTAAGAGTCATATTTATGGTTAGATATTCTCGAGGCTTGGTTTAGCCGTAAATTCGGGTCTTCAAACCTTGAACCGAAAGTGGAGAAAATCCCAATTTATGGCCGTGGAACAAGAACCCGAGGGTTTCGTACTGCTCACATGAATAGTGACTTGATTTTCTCGTGTGAATGTGTTTTGTAAGTGATTCAAAATGAATTTTTGTGTTTGGTGTTAATTAGCCCATGAGCTAATTTTCGTGGTATTGATTGTGTGAATTTCCAGATAACACGATTTATGCGATTTAATATTATCATATATGCATGTGGAATATATTAACATGAATGTTTTTTGGGATTAGCATTATGCATTCCATATAATCGGGCACCCTAGAATATTAGGAGTGAGTACATGACATAAAATTGAAAGAAAAATGAAAATATTGTGAAAGGAATTTTAATGAAGATTTTTTCTAAGAATCGCTGAGAGCTGTCCAACAAAGCCATCCTGAGAGGCGACCTAGATGACTGCTTCGAGAAATATCCAGCACTCCTCGAGGGTAGTCCAAATGTACTCTACCGAAACTGTAGTGTGTTTTCAAGAACAAATAGCTTTTGTTTTGAAACCGTGGATTTTACTCCCGGTATTTGGCTTAGGCATATGTGGCGAGCGCCCATGTGACTCCTGGACACGGGCTCGGGGTACAAAGATATCTGCAGGTTCATGAAATTGCTTGAATGTGATTGTTTGACATAACATGTGCACTTAGGTGGGGAGTAACCCAGGTAGGAAATTATCACTACTGGGCTTTGCCTCAACTCGGGCGAGGGATCACCATTTCAGTACGTGAGTGCACGCAGGACGACGCCACTAGATGCCGATTTAAGAAAGCCTGCCGTGGCTTTGGTATCTTTATTGTATACATGTATTAAAATTCCAAGGTTTAATATATGTTGTATAAGAGTAATGTAATAACTCTTGAACTATGGTAATATAGTTGATGTATTTTGTGAGTATTGATGCAGGGGCCCAAGTGGCCATTATTTTACTTGCATATGGACCCTGTGGTGATCATTGTTCTTGTTGGACAGTTTATACCTCGGGTGTAGCTCCCTGCATAAAGTTGAGACTCGCCCGATTTCGTGGAGTGGTGTCGAAGCTACCCACATTCACTCAGTATTCATTATGTTGACAAAAATGGTTAACGGACTGGGATTAAGTGTCAGCATAAGGTCAGATGCCAAGGGAACATGAAGAAGTTAGCAGATAATACCAACACAACAACAAGACAAATAAAAGAAGGTACTCTTAGACATACGCACGGTCCCTCGAGGATAGGACAGGGCCAAAGCCTCCTCAACGCGCAGGGCTTCCTCCTTCTTGAGATCAAAGTCCTGAAGGACAGACGAAACAACCCTAGGGGCGAGCTCTGCATTGGCAAGTAGCGAGTAGCGAGTCCTCACCCCCCTCAGCTTCAAAGCGATCATCGCCCACATCTCCCCGTGTCGAAAGGGGAGGCGCGACGTTTTGCGTTGAAGGGCTCTAGACGAAGATAGGAAGGACTTTCAGAGGAGGCTCGACAGCCTTTCTCAAAGAACGCTTAACTCCCACAGCGGAGGACAAGCAACGCTGCGCACCCACCACCTCAGACACCTTGGCCGAAGAGGACAACGCCTGCCCCTTCACCTGAACCTGAGAGCGCGAGCGGGGATCAGATACTCCCAGCTTCAAGACCTTACCCTGAGCCGGGAGACTGCTCTCAAGAAGATCCTGAGCCTTGCACTTTATGCTCCTCCTCTTCTTCTCCAACAACTCAACCCGGGCACGAAGTTTTCCCCGAGTTGGCTTCACAACAAGAGGCCCCCCAAGAGAAGTTTCCATAGCAGGAAGCGGAGGAGATGTGGAACAAGGGGAACAAGAAAGGCTCACACCTGAAGAGCCGGGAATATCCGACCTTATCAGATTGGAATACGCCCGAGGACTACACTTGCCCAACTGACGCTTTACTTCCATGTCCTCAAGAGTAAGGTCCGGACGGATATTTGAAAGCAACGCAACCAAAGCAAAGTCAAGAACATGGCATGACCACTAAAAAAGGTTACCCCTACTAGCATAGACAGAAAACTCACGCAGGTTCTCAGGGGCAATCCATACTGTCCAAATCCCCAGCGTCTCATCTTGATCGGCAGGGTTGTATTCCCAATGTCGACCCTCGACAAAGAAATAACACTCTTTCCAATGCTTATGGGAAGAGGGGAGGTCGAATGATAAAGGCCCTATAAAGGCCCACTCTCAAATATACAAGAAGCCTCCGAAGCCTCCTTTCACGCCGAAAACTGAAACATCAGAAGCTATAATTAGTGATCCCCAGGCCCTTATCCCTCGAAAAACTAGGAGGCTAACCAAGACACCCCAAAAATTAGGAGAGAGCTGGGACAAGCACACATTGAAATGCTGTAGGACGTTTTTTATGAAAGGGTGTAAGGGGAAACGGAGGTCGTTCTCAAAGGCCGCCTCAAAGAAGCAGACCATCTTTGGAACAGGAACAACATAAGATGTAAGAAGATCAAGACACCAGATTCGGACACCGGAAGGAGGCCCATAATGGGTAGGGAAAGTTTTAGCAAACGGTTGCCTCAAATCCAATAGGGATTCACTATGATCCACAGATCTTCACTACAGCTCGATATCTCTGAGCCAGAATACCCATCTAGCTAATCTTCTCCTTGCCCTAGCCTAGCGAAGGAAGGTAAACCACTGGAAGGACTAATAACCACAACCAGGCGTGCTGACCACGGACCCGCCACAAAGTCTCGCCGACTCGGTATCCTCAACCCATTCTTCCCCACGCCAGCTGACAAGTAACAAGAAGACCTGTGTTGGGGCTAACACACATGATTAAGTGACGAAGAGAAAGAACGAACAAAATGACGAGAGGCGGGACACCAACCAAACACGCCCTAAATTCAAAACAATGAAAGAAAAACGAGCGAAGAAGAAGAAAGGCGCACAGAACTAAGAAGGAAAGCGGGGAAAACGACCCTAGGGAGACAGGGCGACAGAAAGCACCACAAGCAGTTCTGAGCACTGATCAAAGACGCTTCCAAACCCGTAGAAGAAGTGGAAAAGGGCGATACAAGGAATGTTTCTAAAGGTATGAGAAGCAACAGTCGAAACAGGCGCGAAAACCGAAAGGGAGCCATCATTATCACAAGACGTTTGACAGCAACAAAACCCAGATCAAACCATCCCCGGATAGCCACATGGAAGTCGCAACCAATCCAAGAAACAAGCCAGCCCTCGCCTAAGCTTGCTTCTGTGACCCCCCAAACCCGGGGGTCCGTTGACTACCCGTCAACCCGCGGAATACTAGTGAATGCTCTGGGTGACCCAAGATTCATTTAAAATCTGCAAGTGTAGTCTCCTTTGTATGGGGAGCTCTACCCAAATACATAACCTACATAAACCCGTCCCAAATACCCAATATACGCTTTATGATTTAAACGGCCATCAGCTCCATAAACAATACTCTCAATATACACAACTATGAATCCAACTATATACTCAATAGTTACAAGAGCGTCAATATGTTTTACTCTTATACAATACATACATTAAACTTAAAAACTTCTAATACATGTATACATGGCTTTCTTCAAATCCTCGGTCTCTGGATGATTGTCCTTACGCTCCTGTACGCCAATATCCCTCGACGGGGTGAGCTAATCTTTCGGTAGTGGAATAGCCACTAAGTGAGTACACTCACAACCTAAGTGCGGTGCAATGTTCCAAGTCGTACACATTCAAGCAAATGCATGATCCTACTTGAATGTCTACATACCAACTGGATCCAGAAGTCCTCAGAGCTCCCTCACACTCGCCTAAGCACCATTATGAGAATTTTTAATTTTGTTTGTTTGTGGATAATCTCAGTGTGTATATATCCAATTGGTAGCTCCAGACGATTGATATATATTGTTTGTTGTGGACTCTTACTCCAGGTGAATATCAATTGGTAAGCTCAGACGATTGATGTTTTGGACACTGGACTACCCTCAGATGTAATTAACATTTTAGACTACCCTCAGGAACGCATTTTTCTCCCAGACTCATCTCATGCACTAACTCCACATAGTCTAGGATGTTCCGAGTGCATATGGAATACATGTATGTCGATTCGATACAGTCTAATCACATGCAAATATGTGAACATGCACATATCCACATAATATCCAATCACCTGATCATGTCATGTAATAAATCAATTCATATATCCAAAAATTAGCTCAGCCCAGGACTAATGATAAATCTGCAGCTTGATCAAAAATTTGGAATCACTCGACCAAACACATATTCACACAAAATATATTTTCGTGTCACTATTCCTATGAACAGTAAAACCCTAGGTTTTACGTTCAAACACGCATCCATTCATCGGTTCACTTTGTGAACGCATTTCCATGACCATTCAGGCCTAATTTCAATCGATACATGATTCATCATGGAAAAACTGGTGACACCCCAAATCAGTTAGTGGTCAGTCACATTGCAACAATGAATTCAAAAATTTATATCAATTCGGTCCCAAGGTTTGGGGCCAGATCAACAACTCCTCACGGCCTCATTAGACTCAAACATAGTAAAGTATTTAAGAGGAATAAAAGCGCAAGTAGGAGAAACCCCCTACCTCTCGGGTTTGTCAACTCACAAATCAGTGTTACAGCGTAGCCCTCTGCGTAAAAGCCCCGGTTCTCCTTCTTGTCTGAAGGTATGCTTAGGCCCGGTCGGATCGCTTAGTATTTTAGAGAGAAGTTAGACTCTCTCACTCCTAACAAACTCCATTTTTTGATTTTCTCAAGCTAATGGTTCCCAATCCCCTTTTTTTTGCTCTTTTGATTTAATGAAGAAGGCTTGACACTATTCAATTTTGTCATTTAGTGACTTAAAACAATTTCCATAATGCCAATTTTGTCCCTCTTTTCCCAGTTTTGACATTCGGCTCTACCTCGGTCGATCCTTTTCCTCATTTCTCTACTCATGCCACTTATGGCACATGAGTACTTGTTATATGTGACTTTCGTGCGCGCCAGCATCGTTTTACGGCACTAGAGCAGCGATGCCTCGAAAGCGTGTAAATTCAGCGTCTCGAAATTCGACAAAATTTTACGTGCTAGCTAGATTTCACGAGACGATTCCAACGGTACAATCCGTTTTGTCATCCAAGATCTAGAGAATAAATTCCGTATTTTTAACCAAAATTACATTTCGTAACCAAAATTACGATTTTGCCATTTTCCCAGAAATTGGAATTTCTCGGGTCTTATAGCTTCAACCAAGGGTTGGGGGGGCCACTAATGGGGTAGAAAGCAATATGGGCACAAGCTGGGGCGCGAGACCCGAGGCCTTGGCCACAAACCTGACCCGGACCTCCGCATGAGGGAGTTAGGGCCTGGGACCTAACCAGAGCTCGGCCACGGTAAGATCCTACCCGTACGAAAGTACACGGGCCAGAACCCGAGTTGAAACCACCTGCAAATAATCAAGCAATATAGGCGGCCCGAGAAACTCACATGATCTGCATGCGGATTAGGAAAGAAGGGCCTTACATGATCAAACCTCCATTATCCCTTAACGGTCGGTCCATAATAGGAAAATGAAACTCATCGCTTTAATGGGAGAGATCTTAGTATCATTGTCTAATAAGGAAAATGTCGCAATTTCTCCTATAAATCTGACCCGTTTGCCCTGGTATGTAATCATAACTTCATCCACAATTGAATTCTTTCCTTTCAATAAGAAATAACCTGACTTAGGCATCGAAGATCCGGCAAGCGCACCCTCGTCGGACCATCCTTTCAATGCAGGTTGCAGGTTATACAACGATTCGGCCTAGCAGATCGGCCCAGCGACCTCGAGAAGATTCAGCCCATAATCGATAGAAAAGACACCATCAATAGTAATGGGAAACTTGTGTTTGAACCTATTAATTTTAATTTAAAAATAATTACAAAAAAATTAGAAATAATATAAAATACATAGTTTCATCTTATTTATAAAAATAATATATTGGTACATTATTATTTATATATTATCTTGTCGTCATAGATACTATTTAATATTGACCATTATAGTAATATCTAAAATTATTAAAACAACACATATAATTTATTAATATAGTATTTATATATTTTATACATAAAATATAATCATTTTTTATAAAATCTTATTAAATCATGTATTTTGAATTTTTTACATTTTATTATAATTATTTTTTTAATTTAATAAGCTAAAACACGAGTTCCCTATATTTGTAATTAAGTACTTTTATATATATATTAGGGAGAGTATGTTTCATGCGGTTTATTTGAAAATAAATGGGAAGTAGGTACAAAGAGTTGTAATTTGTTCGAGTCGAGTACATTTGACAAAAAAAATAATTATACTGAGGAACCAAAGGAAAATTTTATCAAATAATACCAAAACTACCCCTCTATGTACATTAATAAGCTTAATCTTGTTAAATAAAAAAACTTTTCTTTATTTGTTTATTTAAAAATATATATTCAAAAAAAATTGTCTTTTGAAAAAACAAAAAAAAAAAAAAAACTTTTCTTTTATTTATATATTTAAAAAGATATATTTCAACGGGTACTACTTTAATATATTTCAAGTACTACCTTAATGTAATATAGGTACTACCTTATAATTATCATGTACTACCTTAATAGTCCTAGCCCTGACTACCACGTTTCTTTGTCCAACTCAGTTTAATACCATTTATATTTCATGAAATGCATGAATTATATTTGGACTCATAGATGGAGAACCAAAGTAAGTATGTATGTGAAATGTTTGGGTATTGTTTTAACTTATTTCTATTTATATAGATCAATTGAATGAATGGATTTTCTTTTCTCTTTTCTCTTTGAAAGAAGCGTCCCGACGCGATTAGACATGCCAGAATTTCTATCACAATTGTTGGGACTTTAAAATTTACTACTGCTAGGAATAAAAATAGAGAGGCTACTCTAATAAAAATAAAGAATAAAAATGGAAATAAAATATGCTTTAAGCTACTCTAATGGGAGCTACTATATCTCCTTCACGACCCTCAGTTGAAGCGAAGTCTCCCGAGTGAACCACTAGCGCCTTATAAATCCACTAGATGCGTGTTTACTTAATCTCGATCATTCTTTGGGCGAATTCCATGAGATTTCATGGGTTTGTACGAGGCCCAAATGGTTTGTATCTTGATCTGATGGCGTAGCGATAACAACCTTCCTTCTCTTGTATTATAGCGAGGTGTAATTTGTATCGCAATATACTCTTTGTAGCGGTGTTTAATTATCGTATTTTGTATCGCGTCTGAAATGTTAATATTGCGTCTGATACGTATCGTTACTTGTAGTTTTATATTGGAGAAAGGCTTACAGTGCGGGGAATACAACTTAGATTTATTTTTGTATTGCGATCTGGTGTGTTTGCAATACACTTATTATAGTCCTCTGTGACTTCCTTTGCGTCTAATTGCTTCCTCTTCAAATCATGCTGCGATTTAATCCCTTCTGCTGCGATATATTCCCAAAAATTGTTGCTTTTATTTTTGAACCAAAAATTATGCTTTTTCTTGCTTTTCAACTTCTTTTTCATTAAAACCTTCAAAACACAAATTTGGGGAATATTATATATATTTTCAATAAAAATGGATTTTAAGCCTTAAAATAGTCATGAAAAATGTGCCCAAAGTAGATGAGTTTGCAGACTTATCGGGTATTCATACTTGATGAGCATGAGGTCCTTACCTAGGGAAAAAAGTTATAACCCGGGTTATACACATGTAGTAATGTTTAGGTAAAATATTTCAAACCCTTTACCTATGACCCAAGTGCATAGGTACTGCCTAATATTTAAATTACTACCCAGCAATGTAATGCAAATTGCTACCTTACAATTATTAGGTACTACCTTAATAAAGTCCACTAAACCCCTATTTACCACGTTTCTTTGTCGAAACTCAATTTTAATCCCATGTATATTTCATGAAATGCATGAATTATATTTGGACTCCTAGATGGAGAACCAAAGTAAGTATGTATGTGAAATGTTTGGGTTTTCATACTTCGAGTGAGCATGAGGTCCTTACCTAGGGGAAAAAGTTGTAACCAGGTTATCTGTAGTAATGTTTAGGTAAAAATAAACTCAAACCCTTTACCTATATTTCAGAGTACGCAGGTACTACTTTAATATATTTCAAGTACTACCTTAATGTAATCGCAGTACTACCTTAATAAAAAAGTCCTAAACCCCTATTTACCACGTTTCTTTGTCCAAAAGCTCAGTTTTAATCCCATGTATGAAATGCATAGATTATATTCGGACTCCTAGATGGAGAACCAAAGTAAGTATGTATGTGAAATGTTTGGGTTTTCATACTTCGAGTGAGCATGAGGTCCTTACCTAGGGGGAAAAGTTGTAACTAGGTTATCTGTAGTAATGTTTAGGTAAAAATGAACTCAAACCCTTTATCGTATGACCCAAATGCACAGGTACTACTTTAATATATTTCAAGTACTACTTTAATGTAATGCGAGTCTTAACCTTCTGATTATCAGTCACTACGTAATAGAAAGTCCTAAACCGCCTGACTACGCGTTTTCTATCCAAAAACTCAGTTTTAATCCCATTTATATTTCATGAAATGCATGAATTATATTTAGACTCCTAGATGGAGAACCAAATTAAGTATGTATGTGAAATGTTTGGGTATTCATACTTCGAGTGAGCATGAGGTCATGGCTAGGGAAAAGTTGTAGCAGGGTTATCGTAGTAATGTTTGGGGTAAAAAGTGAACTCAAACCCTTTCTTAGTATGACCCGAATGCACATGTACTACTTTAATATATTTCAAGTTCTTGGACAAACATTAATTTATATGGAGAATGGACCAGACATCATATATATATATATATATATATATATATATATATATATATATATATATATATATATATATATATATATATATATATATACTATATATATACATCAAACCTAACTTATTTAAACAACTTCCTGCAACTTTTCAAAAGATAATTTATTAATTTTCCCAAATTTCATTTATTTACGTTTGTAAACATAAAATTTGATTCAATTACATTTGTAATTTATGCACACAAATGCTCATACCCAACTTATTTAAACAACTTCCTGCAACTTTTCAAAAGATAATTTATTAATTTTCCCAAATTTCATTTATTTACGTTTGTAAACATAAAATTTGATTCAATTACATTTGTAATTTATGCACACAAATGCTCATACCCAACTTATTTAAACAACTTCCTGCAACTTTTCAAAAGATAATTTATTAATTTTCCCAAATTTCATTTATTTACGTTTGTAAACATAAAATTTGATTTAATTACGTTTGTAATTTATGCACACAATACTCTACCCAACTTATTTAAACAACTTCCTGCAACTTTTCAAAAGATAATTTATTAATTTTCCCAAATTTCATTTATTTACGTTTGTAAACATAAAATTTGATTCAATTACGTTTGTAATTTATGCACACAAATGCTCAATCTTTATTAGAACTTTTGTCTATATCGCGATAACATTAATGAGATTTGTCTAGTAAACCCCTTTATCAAAAACTGGTTTAATCCCATTTATATTTCATGAATGCATGAATTATATTTGGACTCCTCTAATTTATTTAATTGAATCCACAACGAAGGTAACAATTAATTTCAAAGCTCAATGAATGATTGCAATTGTATTGTTTCCTAAATAGACTCATTAAATGAAAAACCTTCATAGTTGTTGGAACATACTATCCACCATTCAATACAATGTGCCTTTCCTTGAACATCATTCTATTGCAACCCCAAGCACATAAATGGAAAAAGAGGCGACAAACGAAAAAAGTTCTACCTTTTAAATGGGTGGCAACCCTAACCAATTTAGTCATACGGTGAGAAAGTCTGAATATACAAGCATGGGTGACTTTGATTACATTGTTAGTTGATTTTGGGTGACCTCATATCGATTTCCAACTTCTATAATATAAAATTTAATAGAGTTTCCAAATGTTTATGTTTTCGGAGAAGCAATGGCTACCAAACAGCTGCGATCGATTACACTTGCATGCTTCTGGTGCTCCCATTCAACATTATCATCATCGTGCATCGCAATGTACATAACAGCTTTATCCTGTAATAATCCAGTTTAGATCCACAAAACACAAATAACAGTGTAATTCAGGCGTATATAATGTGCGAAAAAATATATATAACGATTAGTATAATGCATTTCACCATGTATTCGATTTTGTTAGTGTTAGGCCATTCCAAAGTTCCATATATTTGGTCACGCCAAATGCCATGATCATGCCTAAACACGGGAATTAATATTTTCATTTTGTGAGAAAAAAAGCAGTAATTATAATTGTATTTAATACATAAACATCTTTGTTAACTTGAAATATGTTGAAATAAATGTTACCAATTTTCTTCTTTTCCTTATCAGATGGACATGCTCGATTTCCCTATGTCCATATCTGTACACACATCAAAGGCCTTCAAGCATTGTCCTAAAGTATGTGACAATCTTCTAGAAGAGCCACTATGTACTGCTGCGGGTCATTAGAATCGTAACTCAACACGCTTTGCGTGAGGTTAATTAATATTGTACATGCCCGATGAGTATCCACACATACGGGTAAAAATAACTATAATAGTAGATATATCATCGTTAGTTTGATAATGGATTAACAAACATATAGCATCAAAGATTATACAACATCATACCTTTCCATAAGTGCACGAGGTAATGAAGCTGTAGCGATTGTTAGACGAAAGTGTTTGGAAGATCCTAACAACAATTCTTTTTTGCTTGTCTAGGGATTTGATCAAGAACCACCTATAACGCAATTCATAAGCAATTAGAACATGCAAAAACTAAAGATTAACATATATTGTTGTAAGTAGTATTGTTAAACCAACTGCGAATGAAGGATCAAATTAGTGATTCACTGGTGATGATCCACATTGTGCATTGATAAGCAATGATACATTCCCGATAACACGTATATGGATATAACCATTCCTGATGATTGATAAAATAATTTCTTGATAAAATAATTAAATTGCTTTATCTGACATAAACCATGTGATACTCGTACCCGCAATTGTGAATTGATTTATACAGGCATGCATCTCATATCGGTGACAAACATTCCATACATTCGACATAATACCTCCCTGTTACATCAAATAGTTAAAAAAATGGCATATAAAACACAAAATTGCATAAAAGCAGCACAATTTCAACGAAATTACCCTTCATCACCCTTGGGATCTAAGGCGAAATCAGCTACGCATTTCTGTTTGGGGGAAAGCCTAGGGTACTCTTGAGCACATTGTTGGACGAAAGGTGATTTGCATGCTGCAGCTCTCTTTATGAGTCTTCGTGCCATCCTCTTTTCTCTTTTATTATTAGTTGCCACTCTCAGTGAAGAATTTCCTGCATCATCTTTGGCATCCATTTCGACTCATTTTTCTATCTTTGATTAAGGCTTAGAGACAGATGAACAACCTTTAGTTGTTAGAGCCTCATAATGTGGTGTCATTGGCTCTCTTGTGGCTTATTCCCATCATCGGCGAGGTTCATTTCTTGGATGAGGAATATGTTCTTTGCATTGATGACATCACATTTCTCACAACAACTTCAACATCAAGTCATTTTGTTGGAGCCTCATAATGTTGATCTCTCGGTGAGGATCTGACCCGAGTGTGACAAAATCATTGTCATGATATCGTAGGTTGGTTGAGATTGATAGAGGGAGAATGAATGGATGAAATCTTGGTTCATTTTTGTTGTCTTCCTGTATTGTTTAAATGCTCTTCAAGTGTGTTGAAATCGCGAATCATTGAGGACACCAATTGTAAAATTTGTTGTGTTGATTGATGAAGACGACGTTGAATGCCCTATCAAGTTAAGAGAAAGAAAACCCAAATTTGAATACTTATAGTATAAGGTCATGACAAATTAATTAACTTAATGCAATTAGATCCTTACAATAGTGGAGTCATCATAATGTCTACTAAATTCTGGATTTGGTTGCGCGTGCTCATTTGCTGTAGCAAATGGAGGTGCATGATCGGGTTCATACCTTTTGCTTCATCAATGGAGGGTGGAACTTCTTGCCCCGATTTGGATTTCGAAGTGTTGTAGTATGTCAACATTAACAAAAAATTAATATAAGATATAATCTGAGTTTACCATGAAATATTGATCTGCGTTTAACTGTCTTACATCGATTTTGCCATATCCACCGAACATTGTAATTTCATTAGTTAGTCGTCGTTTGACTAACTGGTCATTCCAGACAGAACAAAAGGGCATTGCTACAGGAACATCCATCGATGGCACATATGTTTTTGATAGGTAAAAATCTACAAATTGAGGACAAATGAGTACTCATTATAACCCAGTTATAGCAGTCATAACATGACATCAACTTTGAAAAAGTGGAGATACGCAGCCAGGAAGAGCGAACAACGCGCATGTATGCATCATTTGCCACTCTGGAATTTCCTGATTCCATTTTTCTAAGTATTAGGCGCACAAATTTGCTCCAATTTCTTTGCACATTAACCTCGCGTCCCATATAGGTCCATAAGTTATGTATGCCCTCGACTTCTTTATTTGGTGCCAAAATCGTTGTGCGAATAATGAACACCTTTTGGAATTCATTAGGCCGAGAGTCTATTAGACTTTCTTCCAACCAATTAAGTGAATATACCTGAGATGTTAATCCACCCCGCGGATGGACAATAACATCGGGTCCACGTAATGGGATACCCATAACATTCATGACATCATCTATTGTCACATCGAGAGTACGATCTCTCTCGATCTTATCACGATGATATGCCACTTATTAGTTTGATATAAGATAGTGGCATAGCTTCATCCATGAGATCTCGGCATAAGTTGTATGGAGTCCACTGCTTAAACCATGTGGAATTCAACTTATGCTCGGGCAATTGATGAATAATGGATAAAATTTCTTCCCCGAACAAACGGAATTTGGGAGCTTCACCTAAAAAGTTACATCTAGAAACAAACGAAACTATGCGTTAATAAGCAATCTTGTTAAATCGGTTATTAAAATCTCAAGTTACAAAGAATGATATGAGTTCTGTCTCACTTCGCTCGTACCTTGCTTGTGGAAGATATTTACGTTTCCTCTGAAATTTGTCCATTCTTAATAAAACCTAGATGATAATATATAAAATTGCATACACACATTCATGCATGAAACGAATATTAACATAGCGCACAGAAAAGATAAACATAATTCCACATAATAATATAACATTTTTTTACCAAAACTTGTAGAAAGCACGCCACATAGTTCATAATAAATTAATTAACAAAAAGAAAACACAAATCAAATGGAATGTGTATGAGTTCACTAATATAGCTCAGCAACATTAATCATGCGATGGATTTTGCAAGTTTTCTATTATACTTGGCCTATTGCATCGTGACGATAAGCGGTCGAAAGCTTATCTTGAAATGCGTGACTCAATGCGCTTTTTTTCTTGGTCTTCGGGAGGCCTTTTAACCTGAGGTGGCTTTAAAGAAGAATACATTTTTCTCTATGACATCTCGAACAACACCATAGTCTTGGACTTTTGGCATGTCATGTCTCGATACCATGAAAAGTGCACAGTATACGGTGTTGTCTTTGGGGATTTGAAGATTTCATTAACAAAATCCGCGACATTTTGCCCTATGGAGAGTAAAACTGCACATGCATGATTACATGGAATGCCTGACATTTGCCAGCCATGACATGTACATGATTGTTCCTTAATGTCTACATTCAGCACTAAATCACCTACAAATACAGCATAAAAGGTTTCCATGAATGGACTGACCGAGTAAACCTCCCCTTTTGCAATATTAATTTTTACTTTCTCTTCAATTTTCGGCCCTATAATACCCTTCCATGCATTTGACTCATTTATGTTGAACAAGCATTGCACCCAACTTAGTCATATGCCGATAATGAAAGTTTACAAATGGGTATTAGCCGTTCATTCCTTAGCGAAGCATTGAAAGACTGGCCGGTCGTAAGTCATTTTGTCCAGCCGTTTCTTGAGGAATTTCGACATGGCCCAATCTTTCGAGTTCATTTGCTTTCGATCCATGTAATAATGATTTGTTATACTTTATAGATTCAAACATCTGATAATTATGTCGGTCTCCGCCCTTACGCAGAGCAATTTTATCCTAACCATTCAAGTGCATTTTCCTTCCCCTTATTCCCTTTTGTGTTATACTTATTAAAAAAGCTACTAAAGTTCTCCTTTAAGTGCGATAACAATAGCATGGTTCTTTCACTCCAAATATTTCGGGTACACTGAAGAAGACCCGGATGCCTATTAGTGTAATGACAACCTCCTTCTCCCCCGATACTTTTCTTTAAGTGCGAAATTGCATGACCAACCATCATAATTCTCAGAGCTCACTTAACTCCACACACTAGTGAAACATGTTGTATTTAATCATAAGATGCAGAATAAGGGCTCTGTAAAGGCCACTCATGTGAGATAGAGTCAATGGCAATGATTGGTAGGCACCCCATCAAAAACCATGGACACATCATGTGTGAAGTAAGCTTGAGTTGTTCAAATTACCATCATGAGTAGGTCAACTAAGTGGCCGATCTTTTGGATTACTGCGAGACTATTCGCTCACATCGAGGCGCTAACTTATAATGAATTTGGGTTGACCATATATTCTCTCCTTAGCCTTCTCCTTGATTTTGCGTATTATGACAAATAAGTCAATCTCATGCCATGTTCTCTGACGAAATCTTTACAAATTTGTCGTGGTTGGTACTCGGGAGTAGATCCCGAATAACTCAATGATTACCATTGACATGATTAGATCTCACTCTTTGGTTGAGGCGACCACATCATCATGATATGCTTCATATGTTCGAATGTGTGCATGGACAACTTCCGATGTGACAACGCGATAAGTTATTTTCAAGACCCGGTTGGTCCTTTGTGTATATAACGGTAATATTAGCATAACTATTTCTTTAGCGTAGTGCAAAATCTCACGATAAAGACATTAAGTCTGAAAGCATCGAAATGCATAAACATTTGGAAACGTTTGTCCACTGCCCATAATTGCATTTTGAAATCTCTTAGTACTACATTGAGGCACATATGTTTCAGCTCCTCTATTAGACAACCCATAAGACTCTATTGTTGGGCCATTTGCCAAAATATCCATTGACAAGTGCAGATTTGGAGTCTCATTTCAGCAGGCGATGTTCAAATTGAACCTGATAATTGTGGGTAACTGTTATGAACATGCAGGAAACCTTTAGTTATTCTTGAACATATATTTTACAAATTAAATAGGCAATACCATGACAATGATGAGTTTAGCTTAATACCTCGAAGGTAGGTTTTACACCATTGCGTCCTCGGTAGTCGACAACACATATGATGCTCTCATTGATTTGAACATCTTTTTTACAATGATTTCTTCATCATCATTTGCTACTTTTATTAAAGATGGATCAAATTTACGTGTAGTTCAATTTCACGAATTTGGTTCAACCCTTAACCAGCACAAATAATAGAAACAATTGTTGATGAAATATTCATTCACAAAATATGTGTAATAGCTTGTCCACCACTTATAATCAGGTATTATTTGCATCTTCACCATTTGCCCACCTTCAATGACATATGAACATTTCGTTCTCCATCTTCTTCAAATTTATACTTCTTGTTGAGACACATATACAATTTAGAGAATAGTTACACAATTAAACATATAAATAAAAGTCCCTTAATGCTAGATAACATTATATTAGATCATACACTCATTTTTTTTGCTAATTAACGTATCTAAATGACATGTTTAATATCATTATAAATGGGTAACTTACAAATTATGTATGTAAGAATGACATAGATCATGAGTCTCATGGGATGGGAGGGTTATGTCTTTGTTTTATATGTTTCTACACATATAATACTCTTGGAGGAACAACAAAGATAAAAATTTCATCATATGCCTGTGGGTTTTTTAAGCTTTTGATCTCAAACCCAACTCCCCAATAGACTAGATTTTTAATCACAAAATGTAAATCATCATTGAGTAAGCAAATATATATATATATATATATATATATATATATATATATATAATACAACATAAGCTAAGTATATCCATGGAGAAACATTTCAATGAAGAATGCCCAAGAATGTATAAAAAAGAAGCTTTGTAAATCAATCTAAATAGAGAAAAATCAGCAAAAATGACTCTAGCTAAAATGTTTATCCATCTCAAAATGGTTCACATCACTATAATATGACTTACAATAAGAAAATATAACATAAATTCTGGCTAATACCCTAATACAAAGACAAATTACACAAGCTTTACTACATTCATATTATAAACAAATGGGTGCACTACCAACTCTTGATTGCAATACAAAATGGTTCCTCAAAGACAATTATTTTTTGGTCGAATGTCTTGTGACGATTCTGATTCTTTGTACCTACTTCCCTTTTATTTTCAAATAAACTGTCTGAAACATACTTCTCCCTTAAAAATCTAAGACTCGTTTGTATACAAGAACTAATAGGAATGAATAAATGATGAATATAAACTTATAAATATTTATCTTTGTTTTAACTAAATGGTAAAAAAAAAAAAAAAAAATGCACGAGATTTTCTATATTTAAATAATATATTAATTTTATTCAAATTAGTATAATCATCTCGGAAAAACTATTTTACTTTTTGTAGAAAAAAAATACATTTTAATATATATTTAAATAAACATGGATAATAATAAATAATAAATTAGATGTATCCCTACAATAAACTAAGATATACCTCATTGTGGGATAATAACAACAAGATCTCTTGTGAGATTAACCTTGTCAATTTGTGAAGTGTTTCAAAATTTTAAAATCCTAAAATCTCTCACATATCTTTTTATTGTTAATAAATAAATAAATTAGATGTATCTCTTAAACAAAACTAAAAATATAATGGCTATGAATCTCGTTAGATTGACCTTGTCAATTTGTGAAGTGTTTCAAAATTTTAAAATCCTAAAATCTCTCACGTATCTTTTATTGTTAATAAATAAATAAATATTAGATGTATCCCTTAATATACCTCATTGTGGGCAATGACTAACGAATCTCTTTGTGAGATTGACCTTGTCAATTTGTGAAGTGTTTCAAAATTTTAAATCCTAAAATCTCTTCCCTCCTGTGCATTGTTCTGATTTTTTTCTTTAATTCTCTAATCTTTCTTTGTCATTTCTGCACGTTATTGGTAGCAGTAGCGACTTTACAATTTTACATAAATGGAGATTGGGTGCGAGGCGGGAGCATAGAAAATTTTCTTTTGGAAAGCGAGGATTTTCTACTTTGAATTAGATGAACATAAATGGGCCACTATTCTCTCTTTCCGAAATTAAACAACAAAAGCAAGGATTTTTGGGAAAATGGGATTTTTCTCAAGGCGAGATAATCAAATAGAAAAAAAAATCCTATAATCCTTAGAAACACTAGATCCAAGTGGAAAACACATTACAAAACAGCAATGTAATAAAAGTGAGGGTTGGATACCTTATGAGGAAAAGGAGGCAGGCGTGATTGGGAGGGCGGATCTGGAACTTCGACCCGGACCTCCTTCGCGAGATGATGAAGACAGACGAGAGGCAAATGGATCGTAGATTTCTGAAGATAGTTGAGAGACTCGGGATGAATAAGAAGCTGAGAGATCGGATCGAGCGGATGAGAAGAATAGGGTTAGGGCTTTTCTTCCTTTGGCCTATCGCAGAGAGAGGAAAACGAAGAAGTTAGGACTTCAAATGTTTTCTCCTTTTCATCCAGCAGGCTAACAAGTGGTACAATTACGAATAAATGAGGTTAATAGTTGGATTGTTTAGAGGGGTAGTTTTGGTATTATTTGATAAAATTTTCCTTTGGTTCCTCAAAGACAATTATTTTTGGTCAAATGTCTTGGTAGACCAATTACAACTCTTTGTACCTACTTCCCATTTATTTTCAAAATAAACCACCTGAAACATACTTCTCCCTATATAGTAAAGGTGTACTTTTCATTTAAAAACCCCAATATTAAATGTGGGAGATGCGTAGACCACTACAGTGGACATGTGAGACTTGCCCTCATCATCCATACTTGGGGAGTTAGCGAACATCTCCTACCACGAGTATTGCGGGAACTTTCCAAAAAATAATAAAGAAATAAATTTTTAAATATAGTTTGAAAAATAATTCTAAATATAATATAATTTTCTTAATATTAAAAAAATGTATTTTTAAAAGACCCTTTTTTTTTTTAAATTTGAAAAATTGAAAGTCTCTTTTGAAGAGACACTTTCATCTTAAATTCAAAAATTTTCAAATTAGAAAAAATGTATTTTTAGAGGACACTTTCATTGTTGATTCAAAACTTTCAAATTTTTAAGCGTCTTTCAAATATTTTAGTATAATATTTCAACAATTTAGAAAATGTTTCTTCAAAAGACACTTTCAGCAAATTTAAAAATTTTTAAATTATAGAAAATGTTTCTTCAAAATAAACTTTTAGTGTTTTCAAAATTGTGAAGGTGTCTTTTCAAAAGATGCTTCAAGTATTTCGTTTTTTGAGTTTTTAAAAAGTGTTTCTTCGAGAGACATTTTTCGTTTTCTGAGTTTTTAAAAAGTATTTATTCAAGAGACACTTTTTATCTTAAATTCAAAAATTTTGAAAGTGTGTCTTCAAAAGGAAACTTACGGTGTAAAATTTTAAAATTTTTGAAAGTGTCTCTTAAGAAAGGCAGTTTAAAAAGTGTCATGTGAAAAGCACTACATGATAAAAACTACATTACATTTAATAATATTTCTAAGCCTATATTATTTAGGTGCTATTTATTTCATAAAATGTCTAAAGCCCCATCATTGCGGAGTGCACATATCCTTGATCATCATGTAGCCGCAGAAACAAAATTTCGGTTTTTCGGTCAAAATCTCCCGGTTGGTGGGCCTTGGCTTGATATTGCCAGCGATAATCTCTGTTAGTAAATCGGAAAAATAGGAAAAAAAATCAAAAAAATCAACGAAATATCGGAAATTCCCAATATTTCGGCGAAATTTCGAGGCTATATCTTACACGTGCATGTACTGAAATTTCTAGAAAAATATCGATAAAATATCAGTAAATATCGGAGATATATCGGTAAATATCGATAAAATATCAGAGATATATCGGTAAAATATCATAAATATCAAAGATATATCAGCTATTTGACTTAAATCAAATCCAACGGTTAGAATTAAATCACAATGATTTTTTGACAATCCAATAGCTATTTTGACTTTAAAAAATTCTATAAATACCCCTAAAATCATACAATTTATTTACAAACTCCTCCAAACACATCAAAGCTCCATTTGACTCTCAAATTATTTTTTCTTTGTGATTTATCTCAATATTTTAAAGATTTTGTTATTAATATCGTCTTTATCAAGATGGGATCACTTCATCAAATAATATAATAGAGCTACATCGGTCTTCATTTTGGTTTTAAATTTCTATTGTAATATAATTTCTTAATAAATTATAATGAATATTGTCTTCAATAAATGTATATTTGCTTACTTATGTCTTTTTTATAGATCAATAAAGTATTTCTATGAATTTCAAAATTTTTGTTAATTTTTATTAGGCGATATTTTTATTTAAAATATCCATAGATATTCTGATATTTAGACATATCTGTAAAACTTAAGAAATCTGGAAATATATGCAATTATCGATATTTTGTTCTTTGTGTAGCTCCACCAACAATCGATAAATTTAATATAAATTTCACGACTCATTATTTTAATTTTTTTTTCCAACTATAGATATAATCCCTTTTGTGTTTATATTTAAATCTTAGATATATACGTAATTATCGATATTTTGTTCTTTGTGTAGCACAATAACAATCAATAAATTTAATATAAATTTCACGACTCATTATTTTATTTTATTTTTCCAACTATAGATATAATCCCTTTTTGTGACTTTGCTCTTCATCCCATGTTGCAATTATAGCAATTTTTCACCGCGATTGTATGATTCATTGTTAATCTTTCTTTTTTTTTTTTAAGTAATTCATTCATTTTAAATCTTATTAATTTATTTTAAATAAAAATATACTTTATCATTACCTGACCCCTATGATTGTGCCCCTAGATCCAGCGACCCCATTCTTAGTCATTTATTTAGGTGGCGTTTGTTTTTTGACTTAATCTTTGAAGTGAATAGCTTTGACGATAATGTTTGTTTTAAAATTTTTCACACGACTTATTCTTGAAATTTTTTTAAAAAGTTCACGAATAGAAAAGTGAAAATATTTGAACTTTACATTCGAGAAAAAGTCATTTTCCACAAAAATAAGAAAAACTCAATCATTGCCCAACAAAAGAATAACTAGTAATACACACTATTATGGATGACAACGGGAGGGTTTGGGACTGGGCGTCCGTCCAGGCCGACACCGTTTATTTTCAATTCCCCGAGCTTGTCTCGTTTAAAAATTAAGCGGGATGGGCGGAGATGGAGAATTCAAATTCTTAGTTTTATTTATTTTTGTTTTTATTTTTAATTTTAATTTTTTTATATTTGCTTTTTTATTTTTATTATATTAAAATTAATATTTTCATAAAAATCAAAATATTATAATTACATATATTATTTATTAAAAAACATTATAATAATAACTAAAATTATTTATATTAAAGTATAAAAAATAAAATAATAAAAAATTATTTTTAAATATAATCGGCGGGGCTTATTATTATTATTTTATATATATGGTTCCATATTGCTTCATTGGATTCGTTTATCTGCGAAGCGATTTATTCTTTTTTCGATTCGCTTTATTTTAGATTAACAGCGACCATTTCTTTGACTTTCGATTTTCGTAAAAATCTGCTTGTCTCTAGAGTCACTAACAACATCCTTTCGAAAATCGAAAAAAATTTCCGCTTGTCTTTTAGAATTCGTGAAACTTTTCTAGATCTTTGAATTTCACGAGGCCAATTTAGCGTAGTCAGTTTAAGTCATCGAATCCCAGAAATTTTATAAAACTTCCCTGAACCCTTATATTGATTTATTATTTTTAGTAACATTTTACCATTTTGAAAATTTCATTTCTTAGAGTTTTCTAATGGCAATGCACGAACAGTGTCGGTTGAAAAAGTAAACTCAAGCAGATTAAAAACCGATTAAATTAAATTAAACATGTGGCATTAAGAGCGAGGCAGGGCCAGGCAAAATAATCTAGATAAGATTGTCATCCTGCACTAATATAATGTTAAAAAACAAGCATTTTAATACTTAATCTTGTTAAGTGCTATTCGACATTAAGCTCAAAAAAGTTCTGTTCTTTATTAAATAAAAAAACAAACACCACCTTAGTATTCATGAACTGAACTCATCTTACATCTTTAACTAATATTTAAATTTATAGTAAAAGTAGACCCACATTTATACGTACAATCACATTACATTATTATTAATCATCTCAATTTCATAATTAAAATGGTCATTTCCTTCAAATTGTATTTTTTTTTAGATACCATCCAATAATTTTATTGATTCAAACTAATAATAAATCCAATAAAAACACATAATCAAATTCACTAAAAACTATAGATGATGACTGGGTATCAAAGTTAATAGCATAATGAATCGACGATAAAACATATATTTGATAATTTTATGATAACTATAATACATATGATTCCAATTTTTTAGCATATTGATGACCATAAATAGACTTGATGTCTTTGTTTGATCAAATTTGCTTTATCATTCGAATAACCCATACACAGGAAAGCACTGCTGTAACAAGAAGGCGAAAACCAAAATGTCATACTAAGACGACATCAACCACCCACTGCATGCACAAGATGATGACAAAAACACACCGTGCAAGATGGCGACAAAACATGAAAAAATAAATTAGAAATCCAGATTTTTATGAAAGAACCACTATTTCTATAGGATTTTGGTCCAAATCGTACAAAAGCATGGGAATTGGTCCATGCGCGGACATGACAGGAAATTATAGTATTTGCAAACTAAAATGATGTTGAATCTAACTTCTACTCAAACGAAAAATTGATTCCCTAGTTCCCTTGACAATTCCTTAGAGTATAAGTGGAAAATGCTTTAAAAATTGAAATGTATTGAAAACTGAGAGAAAAACTGTAAGGACAAACTGAAAAAGTAGTAAATTTCATTGTAGAATAAAACATGAAAGCTTTGAAAACAAATACTTGGAAATAAAATAAACTAGAAATCTATAAATATTTATGATGAACTTGTAGAAACTAGAAGAAAATTGTTGAAGTACTCTATTGAGTGTTGGTTGATGATTGATTTGTCGGGCTTTCTATTAGGCATTCTGAATAACTGCTCCAACCCACATTCTCTAATAACTAGTTACGTATCCACTACAGTCTTGTTATCCAAATCATTTATCCACTAACAACTTGTTCTCAAAGTCATTTTTCTACTAACACCTTGTTCACATTCTGTCAAAACATAACTTGGGTTGGAGAAAAAGTCTAATCCACTTGCTTTTGGGACAAAGTCTCATCATTCGGAGTTGGCCACTTTGACAAATTGAAAATTTTCATAAATGTCCTTAGACCCTTTAATGGGTTGATTATCATGGACTTGGGCTTCCTTGGACTCGCTTTGGGCTTGGTTTGGGTTTGATATATCCATTTAGCCAATTCTATTACCTTTTGGGCCGAATAATTATTCAAATACCATTTGGGCCCAAAAATTCATTTTTAGTGTAGACAATTTCCCCCCGCATACAATATGGCCCATGGGCCATGTTTGTATGAACAAGCTTTTATATGTCAAAGACTCTCATCTTTCTTCTCTCATCATTCTACCATGAGGCTCAAAGTGCAACTTACCCCTTTGGATGTAGATTACCAACGAGAAGAACGAGCCAAAACCCAAGCCCGATTAGATGAGTTGAAAAGCCAGTAATACCACAGAAAACCTCTGCAATTTTTCTTTGAATCTGGGACGCTGGGTTTTTCCTTTTGTATCAAAAGACTCTCATTTGGGATTTGGCAAGTTCATAGGAATAAATCTCTTTCATTTACGTACAAAACCTTCCATATTCTCCTCTCCACCTTCTTCTTCTTTCTTTTCTTCCTCAAACCCATTTTTGGCCGAAAATTCCTATGTTATTGGTGAAGACGCTGCTGCTACTCGAACCGACGCCACCATTGTAGCTCGAAGTGACATTGCTGCCCCTCAAACCGACGTCGAGGATGTGAACGTTTGGGCCGACATCACAGACGATGTTGTGGCCTTCATTATTCCTTCTTACGTAAAGGATTACGATTTTTCGACCATCTTCCTGCTTAGAACTTCCTGCTTGCCTTTGGTGAGTAGATACATCCCTTTTTTTCTAAGTTATTTGCGATGAATGTTCCATATGATCTCCAATCCCGTAATCCAAGAAAGTTTAAAAAAAAGGAAGTCTTTTTCATTTTTTACAACTCCAAAACCTTTGTTCTCCAATGAAAAAATCAAGAAAGACCACTTTTCATTTTTTTTTTTTAAATCTCTAAAACCCTTGTTCTTCAACGAAAATGTCTTTGAAAAATCATAACTGATTCTGGTTCTTACCGAAGCTTTCCTACTTTATGTGTAGATCTTGGTCTCTCTAGTTGTACTCGATCTTTTCGCCTCGTCTACCAACGGAAGCATCGCAAAGGTAACTTCTCAACCTTATATTTAATGGACTTGAAGATATTGCCTTGGAAAATATAGGTTGAGTCATGCTAGTTTATCTCTTTTTTCTAAGTGGCCAAAAGCCAACCATTGCGTGAGGACTTGCTCTTGAGATACTTGATTTTTTGTGCTTAGATTGTTGATGGAAATTCACTTGACATTGCACTGACGCACTCATAAGCATAACATTGCATTAGTAGACCAAGGGGGCACTAGGCCTACCTTTGGATGTGATGAACTTGTGTGTAGTACTTGCAAATTCATTGAACACTAGCACACGTGCAATTACAGTCATGACATTACATTAGTGGATCAAGGTGGCTTTAGGACTACCTTTGGAAGTGTGCTTGCGTGTGTATGATAATATACTGTGTTTATCAGGTATTTCTTTGGAGAAATTGATGAAACAGTGGATAAAAGACTACTATTTATTTTTGAATATGTATTTTGACTGTTGTGTGTTGGGGAAAAACTTGCATGCTTGAGAACTATGTTTAAGAAATCTGGTTTGATTTAAAACTAGGATAGAGACATATGTTCTCTCTTCATTTTAATAATAGCTGACAATCTTTGTTGTGTGACCTCTTATTCTTGTGAGCTTTCGCCATAACAGGCAAGAGGCTGGTATTTGGATTTTTCCTTCACCACGGTGAGCAATATCCTTCATCGTGGCAAACTTCTTCACCGCGGCAAGAAACAACCTTTGTTGTGGCGAACCTCTTCACTGCAGCGAAGGGCTTCTTCGCTGCGGTGAACCCGAGACATCTCTTTCTTCTTTGCTTGATTTTTTCCATTTACACTTGAGAAATAACCTATCACTTGGTTTAATGGTGCAACAAGTCCAATTCTTTTAGAGAAATCTTGCATTTGAATGTATAGTTGCTATAATGCCCTCATTAATTTACTCCAATTCATCATAAGGGCTTATTTCCTCAAGTATGATTATGATACCCTCTTCTGAACTTGTTTAGGTGCTCTGTTTAGGGAAAAATGTGTATCTAGAAGCTTAGAGGCCTACCTTTCCTCCCTCGGATATTTTCACTTCTATTTCCCCAATCTTGATGTGATCAAGAAGCCTTCCTTGGGGAATCATTAGGGAATCTTGAAGAAGTTTGTGTTTTTTAGGTGAAATGACCAAAGGCTAACTTTACTACCTCAAATCCTATCTTAGAACTTGTCTCATACCTATTTCTCCAATGACCTTAATAATCTTGGGACCTATCTAGAGAGGGAACAAGAACACCCTTGGAGAAATTAATGTGTTGATGAATGAATGGCCAAGAAGCCACTTTATCACTAAGTCATCCCATATTTCTCCAGTTTTAAAGTGGTTAGAAACCCACCTTTAGAGAATTGTTACACAACAAGCCCATTCTTAGGGAAAAATCTTTATTTAGGATCAATAGAGGTCATAAAGCCTACTTTAACCTTCTAATCAAAGATCTGCATCTACTTCCCCAGGTTTAAGTAGGTGCGAGGCCTACTTTATTATTCATAAAATAAATGAGGGAAAAACAAGTATGACATTGAGGAATACAAAAAGTTTGAGTAGTGAGTGGCCAAAATAGCCTACTTTATCACCCAGAGAAACTACTAAGAATAGTTTCCCCAACAGAAAATGATCAAAGAGACCTATTTTTGCTTGCTATTCCTTCATTCCCCATCTTAGTTTTTGTTTGTCAGTATCTAGTATTTTCCATATTGTGGGAAAGTATTTCTTGAGGCACTTCCCATTGATGAACCTTTTGTGTGGCTCCCCTTCAATGCTTGATAGCCAATAAGCATTTATGGGCAGTACTTGGTGAACCTTGAATGGTCCCTCCCAGTTGGGAGACTATTTCCCTAATTCTCTATCTTTAGCCATGATGGGTAGCTGGTAGCACCACCTTCTAAAAGATTTCTCCTTCTTTAAAATTATTTCTTCTGACTTGCTTGTTGTAGGCCTTAGCCACCTTTTTTTTCTGGATCATGATATGGTCAAGCGCTTGTAATCTTTTTCCATCCAATGCCTTGAGTTTTATCATCATGGCCTTACTATATTCTTGAGGATTAAGGTCATTTCGTCTAGAAACTCTTAGAGAAGAATCTACCACCTCCATTGGAAGCACTGCATTATGTCCATATGTTAGAGAATAAGGACTTACTCCTGTAGAATCTCTTTTAGAAGTTCTATAAGCCCATAAGGTCTCAAATAAAATTTTGTGCCAATCCTTGGGATTACCCTCTAGCATCTTCTCCAGGATGTTTATCAACACCTTATTAGAAGCTTATGCCTGCCCATTTTACTTGAGCATGAAAGGGAGTAGATCTGATAAGTTGAATCTGCAGATCCTTGCAAATAAGTCATCTCATCCCCGGTGAACATGGTGCCTTGGTCGGTGTAATGGATTAAGGAATTCCAAACCTATGAATGATCTTTTCCTTGATGAATTGGATCACATCATTCTGCTATACTTTTTTTAAGGGTACTGCCTCTACCCATTTGGTGAAGTTGTGTCCCTTAGATGAAGCTGGGTAAATTTTCCAAATTAAGTTTATGGCTCATCCTCTAAGGGGCCACGGTTTCACAATTGAGTGGAGTTCTAGATAAGGTATCCTATGTATGTTGCCATAATTTTGACATTGTTGGCAATCCTTGGAGTAATTGATGCAATCACTTAGGATGGTTGGCCAAAAATAGCCATGTCTCATAATCAGTCATCGCATTTTTACCCCGACTTGATGGGCTCCACAGACTCCTTTATGAACTTGCTTCATCACTTCCATATTGTCTAAGAAGGATAGGCATCTAAGCAGTAACCCATCAAGTCCCCTTTTGTACAATTCCCCTTCCATTAGGACAAAGTTATGCGATTAAGCTTTCACCTTATATGGAATCTGCCTGTTAGGATCTTCTAAATACTCTATGATCTTAATTCTCCAGCCTCCTACAACATTTGCATATATATTAACAACTTCTAATTTGATTCCCCTTTCATAAATTGAGGGGTGATTCTTCTTTCCTTTCACAATGAGCTTATGAGTCATCATCCTCCTCCCAATTAGATTCCCTATGCACATAGTCAAAATTCATAGTATGTAAAGAATCCCAACAAGCGAGTGGAAACTGATATAATAAGTCGACAATAAGGCTGTTGTATTTATATTCCACATTAGATTTGCCAGTACTAATTGAGAGTCCCCAATAATATGTACCTCTTGTGCTCCAAGTTCCATCAAGATCTCTAAGCCAATCACTAAAGCCTCATATTCGACGATTGTTGCGTGCACTTGAAGACGGAGTTGAAAGATAGGAATTGATCTTTATCCTTTTGGTGAAATGGTGCTATCTGGCTCCAACGGATTCTCCATGCTAGAGCCATCAAACTTAAGAACCCATGGCCTCCTTTCTATTTCGTATATCCCCAATTCCACATCCTTTTATGGTTGGATTTTTAATGAAGGATGATCAGCCATAAAGTTAGCTAAAGCTTGCCCTTTAACTGATTTATGTGGAAAATAGACCAAGGTAAACTCTGACAAAGAAAGGGACCATTTGCTGATTCATCCAGTGATTAAGGGTCGGCTTAGCATGTATTTAATCAAGTCGGTTTGAGAGAGCACATACACTTGAGACTTGATGTATTAACCCGAGGAAATTCAAATTTCCTGAGAAATGGTAAAACGGTAATTTCAGTTGAAGATCTGGAATTTTTCTAGATCTTGGATGACAAAACTGACCTCATCGTTGAATTCTTCTCACAAAATCTAGCTACCACGTCGAATTTTGTTGAATTCTGAGATAGTCGAAATTTCACGTTTTTCAAGGCACCGAGGGTAGCAGGGGACACTGGCTGATGGTGACTCTGTGCGCCGCGTGTCAAGTGCAGGATGTCTCGAACAATGAGCTCAAGTGGGGTCATAGGAGACATGTGGCACCATGGGATTGAATGAAAATCCAAATTAGATGGATAAAGGGATGGAGTAATCGATTGAGCGATGATAGGCTGACATGTGGCAAGAAGTACTCTCCCACTTAGCCCAACTTGAACCAAATGGTGAGATGGAGAGGAGAGGGAGAAAGGAATAGAAAAAAGAGAGAGTTTTAGAGAGAGAGACACCATATTCTCTCTAGATTTCACGGCGATCGGACCGGCAGTTTCAGGCGGAGCAAGAGGAAGAGTTCATCCTCACTGCAAGGGCTTCGCATAGAGACCGGAGTTGTGGAGTTTCAACAAACTTCAAGAGGTAGGGGTTTTCTCCTACTCGGTTATTCTTGTTTAAAATGCCATGAAAAATGGGTTTGGGAGTTGTGAGGTCGAGAATGGCCATGTATTTTGAGTCCCAAAATGGGGTGAATACTTGTCAGGGCTAATCGCTTGGGCGATCCGCGATGATTAGGAGTATTTAAAATGGCTTCGGAGCGATTTTGGACTGAAATTGTCCATGTGAAATTGCTTGATATGAATAGCATGTTTGATTTGTGGAGAATGAGATTGTTGATGCATGTTAAATTGATGTGTTAACATGATTGTTTGAATTATATGAAATATAATTGCTTACGAACCATGAGAATTGAATATAACTGAATTGACCTTGATTATATTCATAGGCATGTAGCATTACGTGCTGATGGTCTCGGGAAATTATGATGTTGAATTAGCGATTCTTGGTGAATAGGTGTGATGGGCTCGAGAAAATGGGACAACGTCGAAAGTCAGCCACGGTCCTGTCGGAAACAAAGAAATAAATAATAATAAAGGCATCATGTGTGTTTGGGTTGAAATGAGGTGGGGTAGATCCCACCTCCTCGGGTGAAAGTCCCAAGGTGCATGCGGTTAGACACTGATCTGCGCGGTGAAAGTCCGTAAAAATGTCGGAAGGCGTACGTTGATCTGGGTATGATTCTAAAAAGACGTGGCCCATAAATAAATAAATAAACACAAATAATTTGACAACTATTCAAATGTGTTGGAGGAGTTGGTCAAATGAAGAGTCAGGTGGAACACCGGTATTTATTTTCACCTTGGTATGGCATGAGGAGTTGATCGAGACTGGGTATGTCATCGGGGTCTCATTGTGCATGATGCCTCAAATCATTCCATGTGTGAAATTTAAATTTTATATGGAATGAGTATGGTTGTTGTGTGCCATTGCATGCGCATTTTAGGTGGGGAGTAGCCCTTGTAGGAAAATTCAACTACTGGGCATTGCTCGCGTCGTGGGATCCGCACTGGTGCGAGGAGTATTCGAAGACGGCGCTCAGCTACAGAGGCACTTTTTGAGAAGCGACATGTGGCTTTAATTATATATTTTTGTAAAACATATATGAAATATTCTGATTGGTACATGTTTGTATAGGAGTGTAGTTAACTCTTGAAATTATTTTAATATAGTTGGTTAAATTTTGGTGAGTATGGATGTATGGGCCCGACGTGGCCATTTTTACTTATGTTTGAGTCTCGGTTAGAGAGACACTCATTTTGTGGCATTGAGACACTCAATAGCTACATGTATTCCGCGAGTTGACAGATTGTCAATGGACCCTCGGGTTTGGGGCGTCACAGCTCAAGTAATGTCACAATTTTGTACATGCAAAGTATAAGGCCAAACACAACTTCTCAATGGGTGTATACCTTGTCTCTGTGGAATTTAGGACTCTACTTAAATAGTAAAAAACATGTTATGGCCTTCAGCATTAATTTGTTTTAGAAGGCATTCTATAGACTCTTTTATAGCTGATAGATAGAGTTTGAGTGGCCGACCCTTCAACAGTGGCATTAAAACAAGGGGTTTAGAAAGGTAACCTTTGATTCCATCAAAAGCTATCTGGTGTTGTTTCTCCCATTTAAACTCTTCCACTTCTTTCATCTTGAGTAGGTCAGAGAATACCTTAGTCTTCCTTGCCAGATTAGAGATGAACCTCCTTAAATAGTTCACTTGACCTAAGAACTTCTGAAGTTCTTTCTTATTTTAAGGAGCCTTGGCCAAAATGATGGCCTTAGCTTTATTTTGATTGACTTCCACTCCTCTTTAGTAAACCAAAAACCCTAGAAAATTTCAGGCTTGAACTCTAAAAGCACATTTGAGTGGATTGAGTTTCAGTTGATGAAGTCTCATCATTTCAAAAATTTCCCTTAAATGATTCACATGTTTTGTAGCCTTCTTAGATTTAACCACAATATCATCGATATAAATCTCCATGTGGTGGCCTAACATATCATGAAAGATGGAATTCATAGCCCTTTGTAAGTTGCACCAACATTCTTCAAACGAAAAGGCTTGACCAACCATTCAAACATTCCTAAGGAACCAAGACATCTAAAGGTGGTCTTAGATATATCATCAACAGCTATTAGGATTTGGTTATACCCAGAGAAACCGTCCATGAAGGACAATAATTCATTATTTGTAGTAGAATCAACTAACATGTCAGTAATAGGCACTACATACATGTCTTTAGGAGTGGTAGCATTTAAATCCCTAAAGTCTACACAAACTCTAAGTTTCCCAGTATTTTCATTACAGGGACTATAGTTGCTAACCACTGTACATACCTTGTAGGTCTGATGAATTTAGCCTTCAAAAGATTCTCAATCTCCTCTTTCACCTTCATCTCTACCTCCTCGAACATTCTTCTAGGTGGTTGATGAAAAAGGTGAAATTTCGGCTTGATAGGTAAGCGGTGTTCCACTAAGCTTTTGTCCAATCTTGGCATCTCATCGTAATTCCAAGCAAAGCAATTTTTGAATTCATGTAGTGTTGCAATAATCCCTTCTTTGAAGTCAGAAGGCAACAAGGAACTAATATAGATAATCCTCGGCTCTTCCACAGTGCCAAGGTTCACTTCCTCTATAAGGTCGTGTACTTGAGGCTCCGTGTCTTCGAACTTAAGAAGGGCTTGCTCCAAATCCTCCATCTGTACTTCTTCATCTTCTTCATATGTATCCTCTTTCTGGAGGTGTTCTTCTCCAATCCTTTCCATAGTCTGCTGCACTTTCATTTTGAATATGGAAGTTGCAACTACTGCCTTTTCTTATCGAGAGTAATCAGTCATCATCGATCTCCTCGATGATTGGGCAACTCATCAGCTTGTAAGGCACGATTGGGCCACTCATTGGCTTGTAAGGCACGATTATAGTCACCGTTGCATCCTTTTGGATTTCCACATAACCCTTTGAGTCCATATATTCTTTCCTTATGACCCCATCTTTCCTTCTACTAGTGAACTTGATAGGACCGAATTCCTAATCATAATACCTAACTTCCACAGAACCTGTAGCCACCATGAAGGGTTGCTTATCTACCCTCACCACTTCCACTTCATTACCTTTCCAAAACAGTAAGAACTAATGAAGAGAGGACGACACATACTAGTTGGCAAGAATCAAGTCCCTCCCTAACAAAATGTTGTAATTTGTAGTAGAGTCTATCAATAAAAAGGCAGATAGTGTAGTTTTGCTGCCAATTGTGATATATATAGGTAGCATCCCCAAGGTCTTGGATATTTCTCCGATGGAACGAACCTGACCACCTCTATTTCTATCAGATTGTTATTACTCCTTCCTAGAGCTCTTAGCATTCTCAATGACATTACATTTACCGCTGATCCATTATCTATCAATACCTTGGATACCAGTTTGCCATTGAGATGGGCTCTTACATACAAAGGCTTTATATGCCTCGTCATTTCCATAGAGGGTTTCTCAAGTATCACCTTCTGAGGTCTGCATTCTTCAGAGGATTCTATGGTAACTCCACTGTGGCCCACATCTTTCTCTATGGTCGGGTGCTTCCCTTCTATCTCTATTAGGTCTTCCTCTATCTTTTTTGACTTGGAAAATAGTTGGCAATGCTAGAGAAATAGTAGAACAATTTAAAGAAATAGGAATTTCACATATCATTAAGGCCTCTCAGTCCATCACTTCATCTACACTGCTCATTGACTCCATATCCTCAGTAGCTTTCCTCCCAAATTTTGTTTTTTCCAAGGTAGGAATCATTCCTTCCTTCACTTTCTCTAACTCCATGGCATCTTTCTTTTGGATTTCCACAAGTACATCAAGGAGCTGCCTTATTTCAGCTGCTCTTTGCCTCTGCATCCTTCTCTTCTGGGTCCTAGACAACCCTTGGGGAAATTTTTTACGTTCTACCACATGCCACCTTTAACCTAGAGAAACCACAAGAGGAATGATACACCTCACAGACTTTTCCTTCTCTGCAATCTCCTCCCTTGGAGAACTAGGTCTACCTCTTGGAAAAACAGGTATGGTTGGAGAAACATTTCTTTCCCCTACCAGATTCCTTGGAGAAGTGAAGTTGTCCCTGGTGACCTTCATTCTGTATCTTGGAAAAATGGGTCCACCTTTTGGAAACATAGGCTTGAGGGGATAAACATGTATTTCCCCTGCCTTTTTCCTTGGAAAATTGGCTTTCCCTGAAATCTTGTCATTTAGAGAAGGGAACTTCCCCCTTGGGGAACAAGATCTCTTTACCCTAACATTTTTATAACATGTTCAGAGTGTAAAATAAATTAAATTATATTTTTAGTGATTTAAGCGTGACTAAAACAAAATTTGATAAAAACACCAAAAATTTTACCGGGCCAAATAAATTTGGTAAAAATGTCAAATATAGGACCTAGGGTCATAAATAAAGTGTAAATGTTAAAATGAAATGAAATGAGTTAAAAGAAGAGTTAAATAGAAAAATGGGAAACGGGGTATGTGCAAGCGAGCAAGGCCTTATGAAGACTCAATGCTTAAAACCAAATTTGGTCTTGTAAATGCCACTTCTCACATTTGGCAAAAAGGGAAAGAGGGAGAAAGGCTATCCACATTTCGGTTGAGAGAAGAAGAGGGGGATTTGTGATTTCTTCTCCATGTAATCAAGGGATAAGTTGATCAAGAAGGAGGAAGAAGAAAGGAAAGAGAATCAAGATTTAAGGTATGAAAAACCAAACCCTAACCCCCTTTCTACTTGTGTTTGGGTTTAATAAAACCCCAAATGTGGTATAAAGTGTTTTGAAAGGTTGTAGTTCGTTTTGTGGTTGTATTGGGTAAGATTTCATGGTGTATGGTGGTTTGGATTGTTGTTGATGAATTTTTGTATGAAGGAAATGATGAAGTTTCAAAGGAGTTGTTGTTAAAAAAAATTTCAAAACCCTTGTTTTTGTTTTGGCTATAAGTTAAGTTATATCCAAATTGTGTGACTTCAATTGGTAAAGAACCATAAGAGCAAGAGCTACAAATGTATAGAAGGGACCATAAGCAAATTGTAGTTCTAAGGCTCCCGAATATGGGCTTGAAAGTGAGTTTCGGGTAGCTGACGGGTATGCTCTGTTTTGGGTGTAGTTGTGGTGTTTTTGCCGTAAGTTGAGTTTCCCTCATTCAAATTGAGTGATTCAAAATTTCGGGTAAACTTGACTTCTAGGGGAATAATTTACTTGAAGGAAGTGTATGCAATATGTAACCCCAAAGTGTCCATAAATCCGTCAAAGTGGAGCTATGTGCAAAGAACAATATGATTCCACTTTGCAAATTAAATGATCTTGATGTAAAAATGAAATAGCAGGTTTTGGTAATCAAAATTAGATGATTCAATTGGAGAAGAAACCTTAGAACCATAGCTTTAGATTATTTGAAGGAATCATTACCAATTTATGGATTTAAGACCCCTAAAATCTAGAATAATATTAGGTAACCGAGTGAGCTGGGCATACCGACCAGTTTGGCATTAAAATACCATAACTTGAGTTTGGGTGATCCAAATGAGATGATTAAAATTCCTACTGAAAATAGACTCATAGAGCTATCATTTTATTGAAGGAAGCATAAGAAAAATATGGCACATGTTTCCCCAGAAAATTTTGCAAGTGAAAGTGTATTGGGTAAACATCAACCCTAACCAAAAATCCTAGAATGCACAACTGATTTTTTTTCTTGGGTTGTTCTTTGATAGTGACATATTTGTGATGGATGAGGTTGGTGAGGAAGCTTGACCCAAGAGCGAGATTCTAAGAATAGGAATCGGCGACAACCTTTTGGGTTGGTTCTTCCTTATTTCCTTAACTTTCGGTTTGCTGTTTTATTTGACAAAATAAATCCCCAAAAGGTTTATATGAATACGTGTCATACTGTTTTGGTAATAAATGAATTGGTTTGTTCCCCACTTCTCTCTCTCTAATTCCAAAGTGTTTGAATGATTACAAAATAATTTGAATTCTTAGTGATTTATAAGAAAAGCATATTGATTTGTTTTAATTGATTGAGGAGCAATTAATTGTAAAAATGATTTGCATATGAAAAATTACTGAGGATTAGAAAAATGAATTATTTGTATATAGATGTATATATTATCTTTGTATTTTTCTATGAATGATTTGAGCGTAACCCTTAATAGAATGGCCAACCATAAATTCGAGTTGAAGATGGAATTGGTATACCAATAAGGGCTCTTGACAGACATAATGATGTGTCGCCCGATCCGTAGCCCGAGTGGGGACCGATGTCGATAGTGTTATCGAATTGATTTTAATAACTGGTTAACAGCCGCGGGGTATCTTGTGTTATAAAACAAAATGTTTTTATGCGGCACGCAACCCAACGGGGCCAAATAAGTGATTAGTTATCACAGTGCCATAGAAAGCATAGGTTAAATTCATTTAAGAATAGATTGATGATAGAAACATGAAATAAGCGATTTTATCATTTTGAATGGATTGTGCATGTAGAAGTGCATATTTGGAATGATCAATAAATTGTAAATGAATGTATATGAAATGAATATATGTATTGTATTGTATTGATCATTCAAAAAGGTTAAAAAGCATTATTTAGAAAAATTGCATGATTTGAATTAAATTGAAATGGAAAAGAAAACTATATAGAACCACTAAGCATGAAAATGCTTAGCGCATTGTTTTTATCATCACGCAGGTACCGAGAGAACATGTACAAGGATGTAGACCATAGTGAATCACAGTCATCATCAAAGTCACACGGAGGATAAGTAAAGCTCCATCACATGCATACATGAAATTAGTCGACTCATTTTGTACAAACACTAATATGAAAATTGAACTCGATTTTGTTTTGTAAATATTTGGTTATTAGCTTGGCTAATAATGTCGCATTGTATAAGGTGGAAATGGACCAGTGGGCATGAAATGTATATCGAATGAAAAAGAGTTTTGTGATCAAATGATGGGCCCCATTTATGTTAAAGTGATATTTACATATATATTTTTTCATTGAGTATTTGAAATGTGTTTATAAAAGTAATTGTATTTGGATTATTCGAAATGATTCGAAAAATAAAAGAAGAGTGAAGACAACGTCCTTGGATCCGGGTTCGGCCTCTAGGTGGGGTAGGGTACGGCGGTGTGGGCCGTCATATCTTTCTTGAGGAACATTCTCTAAACCTACTTGCATCATTCTCCCTTGGGGAAATGAACCTATCCCTGGAGAGGTGGTCCTTTCTGCGCCCTTTTCTCTAAGAGGAACAAATTCATCTTTTAGGGAATTCCTCTTGCCTTTTGGTGAAAGTTTCCTTTTCTTGGAGAATTGGTTATATTGATTGTTCTCTAGTATATCCCTACTGAATTTCTTCTTAAGGGAAGATTTGTACAAACTGCAGCTCATTCCTTTTTCAACCTATTAACACAAACCAGACAATATTTAGGGACCCATACCTTTCATAGAGAGAGTTTTCCTGCCTTCTTGGATTATATCAATGCTCTTAGATCGAAGCTAGCAATGTTGGTAGGCCAGCGGAAAATATCCTCATCAATTGCCATAACCTCTTTTTTGTTAGGGAAATTGAGTATCCCTTTGTTGATCATGTCATGTATGACATTTTTGAAACCCCAACATGCATTAGTAGTATGGTTCCATGAATTGTGGTACTTACAGTAAGCCTTTCCTCTTAGTTCGTCCTTGTTGGGGATCCAGTGGTCTTTAGGGAAGGTGATGAATTTTTCTTTCACTATGAAATCAAATATTTCCTTAGTCTTCACTACCTCAAAAGTATATTGGAGCTGTGTATCAACAATTTGTGTCTTCTTCCACACATCGAGATGTCTTTTCTGCAAAGGACAAGTGAATGTCCTTGCAGCAGGATAGTGATTCGTGCCCTGATGGGGTGTCAGGAATCAACAAAATTTATATCCTATATTCCTCCTACGCATTAGTCGAGAGCTCTTTGCGATATGGTGATCTAGGTCGAGAACACGAGGGGATGGGTTTTTCGCCGTACAAATGATTTGAGTGAAAGCAAGCGGGTGAGTGGTTTGGATTTTAAGGTGGTGATAAAAACAGTGGGTTGGTGGTTTGGACACTGAAAATAAATGAAATAAAATGTAAAATAGAACTCCTTGAAGCATTGGGCCACTGAGTTTAAGATCCTAGGCTAACCAAGAGGTCCTCGGGTTAATTTCCTCGCGTTGGGGAGAATGACCTATGGTATCTCGAACCGGATCTTCATTACAGCATTTAAAACCTAAACCCTAATAATTTTCCTTTTGATAGAAAGCATTTATTTAACATTTATGGTTCCCTACAGTGAAAATCTATCTTGACTCATCCTACAATGATTCGTAAAGGGTAACTAATGAGTCTCAATGGATCTAAAAATAAGAATCCACTGAACACTACAAAATTACAGAGTATTAGTCAAAGTGGATGCACTTGCGATGAAACCTGGCCCTTAACCTACCTCAGTGGCTGCGTAGTAGCAACTAATGGATATAGTACTGTCTAAAAGTAGAATACACTAAACCTTAAAAATCTTGCCAGTATTGGCCAAAGAAAGCATCAAAGAGCTTTAAACCTAGAAATGAATTTTGGGAACCAAAATGACAAAACTCTTTGCGTAGCAGGGTGCAGTGGCTTTAAGATCCTTCCCCGGTAGCCTTTTACTTCAAAGAGGAGGGGTTTTAGCCGCTAATCCTCCAAGTTGTCATCCTTGGAGGGTGTTTGTAACCAAGAAAGGAGAGAAAATGAGAAAAGCAAAAAGCGGGGCTTTGGAACCACTAATTTTATTCTGACAAAAATCCGTCACTTCAACGATTGTATCAAAATGGCTTATGTGGCCGCACAAAAAACTAAGTGAAATACCATACAATCCAGCATAAGTGATTACAACGAGGTGAAAGGAGAAAAACCCAAAGCACCAACAAAAAGAACAAAGCGTGAGATGCGGGAGAGCAGGGAAATTTGCGGGGAAGGAAGCAGTCTCATTTGGAGGTAGGAACCGGTGCACGCCGGGAATGTGCTCCTGGGTGTTTCTTCACATTTTCTCTTCTTTCCTTCTGATCTTTGATCTGCAATGTTGGGATTTGACTTGAATTCTTCGTGCTAGATATTCAGCAATTTGAGGCATAATTAGCTCCGCAAAAGCGCAAAATTTACTTACAAAATAAGTCAATAAAATAGTAGGGACAGCAATGTACAAATCGGGTTAATTAGCATGATTAGTACACAAAAAGCACTCAAAACCTATAATAAATAGGGTTCAAAATAGCACTTTTTGGGTACTAATCAGATAGATCTTCCACTAACACCTCCTGGTTCACCTCTTGACCAAGGATCAAAATATCGGTAATCACGGTACTTTGATTTTACGGATATATCGGTAAAATATCGGTAAATATTTTGACTAAAAAATATCCCAATAAAGCAAAATTAACAAATCATTGCAGAATTTGGCAAATGCTTTGTTAAACTATAAAAAAGACATAAATAAGAAAATATACACTTGTTGAAGACGATATTTATTATAATTTATTGAGAAATTACATTACAACAGTCTTTTAAAACCAAAATGAAGACCGATGTGGCTCCATTATATTATTTGATGAAGGATCCCATCTTATTGAAGACAATATTCAAAACCAAGATCTTCAAAATATTGAGATAAATCACAAAAAAATAATAATAATAATTTGAGAGTCAAATGGAGCTTGGATGTGGATTGATGAGTTTGTAAAGAAATTGTATGATTTTAAGGGTATTTATAGAATTTTTTTAGAGTCAAAATAGTCATTGGATTGTCAAAAAACCATGGTTATTTAATTCTAATCGTTGGATTTGATTTTGGTTCAAATCTGACCGTTGGATCAGCATATATCCCTTGGAAATCAATCTAAACCATTAGATCAAGCTTCAAATTTACAATCAACCGTTTGATCCAAAATATTGTCTTTGGATGCTTTTAAAAAAGTGGATGAAATTTGGACCTTTAGATCGAAAGCTGACGGATCTCTGGCCCAGGTGATTGCGGTCAAAGTTAAAGGCACGGTCGATATTTTGAAAATATCGGTGATATATCTCCGATATTTCCAATATTTTACCTATATATCTCTAATATTTATCGATATTTTTCCGGAAATTCTAGCCCACATGCTCGTGAGGTATACTTTCGATATTTCGGTGAAATATCAACATTTTCCGATATTTCGCCAAAATATCGACGATTTTCTCAATATTATATTGATTTTTAGACCATTCGACTATCATTTTGCGATATCGTATCGATACCGACTGATATCCATTATATCGGTGATATATCGATCGATATTACCAATTTTTTTTTCCTTGCTTTTGATAATAGGTTCGCATGGACTTCTTCCTCTGGTAACTTTCTTCCTTAAGCAATTCTTCATATTCTGTCACCTTAGCTGGAAGTTCATAAAAATCTCTAAATTCCATACCTTGGAAATTTTTCTTTAACTCAATGTCCAAACCTCTTTGGGCCATTTTCCTGCCTTTGTCTCTAGAGTGGACGCCCATCTTTCTCATCTTCTTGAAGCGAGAGATGGGCAATCATGGTCTCCCCCATTTCTTTGAATCACTCTGGATAGCTCTATGATGCATACTTCGGGTTCAGGCCTAAAGAACTGAGTGTGGAACTGCCTTTCCATCTCTTGCTAACTTTGTATGGAGTTCCTTGGAAATGTTGTATACCAAGTAAATGATCCCCTTGTCAAAGAGTTAGGAAACAATATAAGCTTGAAATGATAAAAATTCTCATAGTTAGCCAACTCCCCACATTGCATGTTCCATAGTGGATTGACCATCTTCTTCAAAGAACAAAGAGAAATCAAGGGATCCTGTACCCTCTTGGGTAAGGGTTTTCCCTATCTATCATCTTTGGATAAGGTTTGTAGAACTGGGCCTTCATTTGCAGAGCCGGGCCCGTATAATTCTGTGCCGCCTCTCCTAATTGCCCCTAAAATGTTGCTGCTTGACTGGTTGCACAAGCGGTTCTTGAGGAACTTGAGAACTAGAGGAAGTTGTTGTTCCCAGTTGCCATTAACTCCTACAGGTCGTTGCATAATGCCCCCGAGTTTCCATTGAAAGAAAAACCTCATTCATATACTCTAGGTTGTGTAATTGAATTAGTTTGAGCAAAAATCCTATAAGGGGCTGTGGTTTTAGTTGCATTAGGTCTTTCCCCTGCTACGTTCTCCAGGATACCTCCCTCTCTCCTATGGGGAGGAAGGTATCTGTTGACCAATTTTCTGATACGACTACTAAAGACTAACTAAAGTCCCCAGCAACTATGCCAAAAACTTGTCGACCAATTTTCGTATAGACCAGGTTAACTGAGTAATTGACACAACTACCAAAGACTAACTAAAGTCCTAAGCAGGCGCAAACTTGTCGTGATTTTTGTAGAATATGTGTTGTTCTTTTTTGTAAAATGATTCATTAAAATTGAGTTTTGAGTGCAAATCACGCAAGTGCATAGGTCATACAAGTAATAAAGTGGATTTTTAAGTCCAGTTATCGTTCCCATGAGGATTGATGACAAATCAAAGGCCTTCTGGCTTACTCCAAGATCCTTACTATTTTGAACTCCAATGTCAAAATGATGAGAGTACTAATAAATAATTACAAAAATGCATTCACTAAGTATACATAAAGAATTTAATAAAAGTGGTTGAGAATTCACATAGTAAAGATCACATTGTGAATGATGATGAATGATTGTCAATTTCTGCATCATTTTGAGTCATAGCTAAGCCATTAGTTAGAAAGCTGAATTTGTCAAAGATGCATTGTGGTATAGTTTGAATTTCTCCCCTAACCATACCTTTCACTAATTAGAGATTCATGTTAATTTCTTACTCATGTATTTAATTAGTTACTTGTAAGATATAATCATCTTTCTAAGATCTGGGATTTTCCTTTTTAGTACTTCCATACAAATCTTGGTAGAATTTTGCCCTATAGGCGAGGATATTGAAGCTTCTCCAATTTAAATGACACCTATTCCTTCAATGCTGATGAAATTCTCCATATCCTTGATTAGATCTATGCTAACACGGGATCATAATCATTTCATCAGAAAATGAGAAACCTCTGAGCAATTAAACTGATATTTCCTCTAACTAACTTCACACAATGAGTAAGTTAGTGATCTATCTGAGTAATCTTTCAGAGTTTATTGGATTCAGTAGTCTGCCATGCCCACAAGGAAGGGCTCATACCCTCGGGATTCTCCATCTCAGGTGTCACGTAGAGGGTTGCGATCGAGCCGCGATACGGTTTCTTTGTTTTTGGGTACCACGATACTAGTACTTAGACAGTTAAGTTCGAATAATACCAATCAAATAAATTCCAAGATTTCTAAGCTAGGCATTCTTCCACTTTGTGTAGAAAATAACAATCACCATCGACCCAGCCCATTCCCAAAGGGAGCTCAATCTTCAAAGCGGTTCCTGCGTATGAGTGACTAATTGATAAGGAAAATTCACTGAAATTGTAAACGAGCTAAAATAAATAAATTCCATAAATTTTCTAAGATCCATTTAAAACATAACAGTGGTGAAAGAGAAAATTTTACAAAAGATCCTAGCTCGAAGCTGCATATTAGTTCATTACTCAACTCCAGAAATTAAACAGAAAACTAACTAAAGACTATGCTAAAACAAGATCTACTAAAAAGGAAATAAAAGATAAAATAAAAATAAACATAAAAGAAAAATAATATACAAAGTGTCTTCAGCTACCCAGAAGTCTTAGAATTGCGAAAGCTGTACATAGTGCCCTAGATGCGTCTATTTATATATTTTCAATGATGGGCCGCACTTCAAGGCAAACATTGAGGATCCCAAAACTTTTGGCCCAAAATGATAGCTTTGTTGCGACAAAGAAAATTCTGTTGTGACATGGTTCTTATATTTGTCGCCCAGCTCTTGTCGTGGCCTGCAGTTTCCTGTTGCGACATATTTTCATGTTATCTTCTTCGATCATGTCGCAACATAGTTCTATTGATGTTGTTTTTTTTATGTCGCGACATGCTTGTCTTTTGTCGCGACAGAGTTTCTTCCAATAGCATGGATTTATTGCCACGACAGACTTTTTCTTTATCGTGACAGAGTTGTGTTACCTTGTATTGTTGAGACTGAACTCTGTGTCGCGACATTCTTTTTCCATGTCGCGACAGAGTCCTCTTTACTCCTTGTCGCTGGCTGAACTTTTTGTTGCAACATTGAATCCATTGTCGCGACAAACTTGCCTTGCCTCCTCTCACTTATCTTCCATTTTCTATCATGACAAAAAACTTCTCTGTCGTGACAGAAATCTCTTACTCAGCAATTTTTATTGTCGCGACAGAGATTCTTGCCTTAAGTTCGTTATTCTGTTGCAACATGAGTTTCCGTGTCGCAACATTCTTTTTGTAATTTTCTCAACTTATGTCGCAACAATATTTGTCTTTGTCGCGACAAAATTCACCTCAGCCTCATGTTGTGTTTGTCGCAATATAAAACTTCTCTGTTGCGACAAAGTCTTCTTGTCTCCCATTCCTGGCTCTGAATGTTGCTTCGCGAGATAAAATTTGCCTTGGTCTTGACATATGCTGGAATGTTTGTCGCAACATAGAAATTCTCTGTCGCGACAACTTTGTCTTGACTTGTCTCATTGTTTTGCTATTTTCTATCGTGATAGAGTTGTCTTTTGTCACGACAGAGTTCATTTGATATCTTCATTTCTTTCTGTTGTGGCAAAGAAAAAGTCTATCGCTACATAATTCTACTATCATTTGCTTGATCAATGTCGCGACATAGTTTGGAATATCCGCGACGCATTCTTCTTCGCGAACTTCTCAACTATGCCATTGTGAAAAATCCATTGTCGCTGACGAAAGTGTCGATCTTATCTCAAATTATGTCTAGCAGTCCTCGTTTTGGTTTCTTCGGCAGTCCTTGTTACGACATATACGCTGGTTATATTGGAATTATGTCACGACATTTTGATACTCTGTCGCGACATAGTTTCTTTACCACAACCAATTTTTACGCGCTTTTCTTCTTTGAAATTCTCTCTTTTTCATATAAAACTTGTAAAACAAAAAGTAAGTGAATATTCCATAATTTAGCATTAAAATGAATCATAAACTTCTAGAATTATGCCAGAAAAATGGATTAAAAATAGATGAGTTTGGGACTCATCAGTATCTAACCTCTGCCAGCATAGGTAAGTGGTGAAATTCACCAGCTCCCCGTAGGTTATCAGAATACCGCCCTTGAGTTCATTAGAACATTGCCTTTCAGGCTTAGAAGCAACTTCTTGCCTTGGTTGCCCCCTTTTTCTAAGGTTCTCCGGCTTAGATTGAGATTGTTGTTTCATTTCTTCCATAAAGGCGGTCATGATCACTCATTGACTCTTTAATTCTTGCATGAGAGCTTGAAATTCATTAGAATTAAGAGAGAAAATAATAGACACATCCACATTACCTGCACCTCTTCTTTCCACTTGTTCAATTGGGTTGTTGGATGGATTCCCTTGTTGTTACACTAGAGAATTCATCAGGTTCTCTATATGTTCCACCAAGGTTGGAACTCTTCCTTTCGTGTTGCTTCTGCAGCATCAGATCCTGAGTCCGGAGACTCTACAGTTGTCTTACTCCACAATTTTGGTGGCATTCTTAAGCAAAAAGCGTGTCCCACCGTGGAATATGCACAACTAAACATACAAAACAAAAAGATGTATCGATGTTCCACAAGATGTGTCCCACGGAGCGTGCCAAAAATATGTTTATGCTAGATTTTGGTCCAGGACATACAAAAGCACGGGAATTGGTGAATGCACAGGCTTGCCAGGAAATTATAGTATTTTCGAATTGAAACGATGTCGCATCTAACTCCTACTCAAGAGAAAAATGGATTCCCTTGTTCCCTTGATAGTTCCCTAGAGTATAAGTGGAAATTGCTTTGAAATTTGGAATGTATTGAAAGCTGAGAGAAAAAACATTATGGACAAGCTGAAAAAGTAGTAAATTTCATTGTAGAATGAAGCATGAAAGCTTTGAAAACAAATACTTGGAACTAAAATAAACTAGAAATCTGGAAATATTGCTGATGAACTTGTAGAAACTATAAGAAATTGCTGAAATGCTTTATTGAGTATTGGTTGATGATTGATTTGCCAAGCTTGCTCTGAAGTTGAGTCTTCCTTTTATAGGTATTCTGAATAACTACTCCAACCCACCTTCTCTAATAATTGGTCACGTATCCACTATAGTCTTGTTCTCCAAGTCATTTATCCACTAACAACTTGTTTTTCAAGTCATTTATCTACTAACAACTTATTCACATTCTGCCATATCATGAGTTGGGTTGAAGAAAAAATTCTCCTCCACTTGCTTTTGAGACAAAGTCTCATCATTGAGCTAGTCATTTTGACAAATTGAAAATTTTCATAAATGTCTTTGGACAATTTCATGGGCTGATTATCAAGGACTTGGGCTTTCTTGGACTAGGTTGGGCTCGGTTTGGGTTTTGTTTGGGCTTGATATATCAATTTGGCCTATTCCACTATTATTTGGGCCAAATAATTATTCAAATATCATTCGAGCCAAAAAATTCATTTTTAGTATAAACAACCACTTTATTGAAAAATTAATAATACAAACACAAGTAGATGAGTAATTTCAGGTTAAAAATGACAAAAGATACATCAAAATTACATTTTAAGAAACATGTTGGAGGGCGCGACCATTGGATACTGTGATGAACAACAAAAGAATTACAAGCATCAGCCTTCGCCAACCTAGACCCTTTCCACTAGATCAAAAATTGACATTGCTGAATGTAACACCTCATCAACAGTTGCATGCTTGCCATCCCAAAGTAAAGAATCTTTGGAATTCCATAAAGCCCAAAGAATAGAAGCTGCCATAGATGAAGTTTCCAAATCAAATGACTTAAAGGGTATCTAGATGAGTCTATCGAGTCGTCGACGTGCCCCTCTTCGTCGTCTGAAACCCATTCATCTAGATCATCAATCATGGTTCAAAGTCGCGGTATCGGTCACCGACTCGGAGGGTCATGAGACGTATCGGTCTCGGTGTATCGGCTTGATATCGACCGATACGTAAATTAAAATAAATAGAGAGTTTAAAAAATTATATAAATTATTAGAGCATGTAATTGGCTTAAAATCTAATAAAATAAAAATTGTTTTCTGTTTAATACTATTTAAATAACTATAAAACATTCTTACAAAATTATAATATACTTGTTACAATGTATTATAAAATTAATTAAATAGTACATAAAAAATAAAAATAATAGTTTAATTAATTGTAATTATTTATTTAAAAATTTTAATAATTTTATTTAACAAAAGCAATTTTATTTTTGTCCGGTCATAAGGTGTCTTGAACGGGTCATTACACATACGAAATATATATTTAAATCATATCATACCCAAACTAATGACTATTGAAGCAGTAATAAGGTGAAGCCCAGGATGGACTATAGAGACCGATAAAGTTACGTCACATAACATAGCTGCATTCTCAGGTTCGAATTCGAGACCTTAACCATCTCACCTATATATTTAGTTCGGAGAAACTCCAACCATCTCACTTATATATTTAATGATTTTAACAAAAGCAATATATAAAAATAATTATAATTATTATAATAGTTTATGGTGAGTTAGATATTTAAAAGTAATTTAGTCCTTATCTTCAAATTCATCTTTAAATTAATTTAAATAATAATTTATTATTATAATTTTTCGCCAAATGTTATAACTAAACTAATCGTTTAATATCATATCCGGAATTATAAAAAATATTGATATTTCAAAAACAAAATCAATATTACAATTCAACATAAAACCTCAATTGAAAATAATAAATAACCCACTTTCCCTCTAGATTTGGAAGTTAAAAAATATCTCAAAAATTACTCCCCATCTTTCTCACTTCTCCCTCCCCCTTCGTCTCCACAACATCGTTTCGTCTTTCAACCTTTAATCATACCTTTGTTACTTGAGTCTTCACTCTGAGGAGGGAAAAGACAGTCGTCGTCGTCGTGTCGTCGTCGCGTCGTCGTCGGCGAGTGCAAAGCTACCTCATCTATTTCATGGTCCCCGAGCGGTCGGGGGGCGCCCCAAGCGCCTCGGCCGGCTCCTCTATGGTTCAAAAAGTTAAAAGTTTGATTTTAGTAGTTTTGGAGAGGTATCTTCACGAAAAGTTTTGATTTTTAGTTATTTAAGAAAATCTTTAATAGAGAGATTTGATTTTTTGTTGTGTTGGGTAAAGCAGTTAAGAATAGGAGGAATCGGTTTTTCCCTATATGAGAATACCTAGTTGACGAGTCAACTTGGGATCTCTCTTTGAAAGCAATAGAGTTTGGCCGATTACGATTTTTCTACGGTTGCATATGCATCGTATCTAGTGTCGGACTCGATCACGGTCTGCCGAGCGGATCTGACTCGGCCCCGGTCGACTCCGGTTTCGGCGAGTTTTGAACCGTGTCATCAATCATGGGCATCCCTGATCTTCCTAGAAGTCCGTCTCGAAGGTACCTCGATTGCGCCCGGCGGCGTGAGTTGTCTGAAGAGCTTCGATGAATTCATCTCAACGTCTTGGGGTCGGGATTCAGGGATGATATCTCCGGAGCCAACATTCTTATTACTGGGCACCAGAAGATCGTTTTCTTCCTCCGAACGAGCGTGAGAGCGTTCCTGCTGCGTCTCCATCCAGAACATGTTGACCAATGTATATTAAAACTTCGTCCCACGGCCAGTCAGTATCAACAGAACAGGCAAGCGTCCGGATGAGATCGATGGTCGACCAGTTCATCTGTGCAATACTGGACATTACCTCCCATGGGAAGTTATTTTGAGAGGTTAGAAGGTGTTTCAAGCATTTAAAATAGGTTACTCTTTTTTTTTTAATGTAGGTTAGTAGGGGGTTTGTTTTTTTATTTAATTTTTAAATTTGTCTTCTAGCCAAAATATTTTAAATGCAAAAAAAAATTATATTTTAAAATTTTTTAAAAATAATTTAAAATCTTTAAAATCCATAAAGAATATTTTAAAATTATAATATTTTAAATGAAGACTATCAGCCCATTCATCATCCCTTTTACAATCCTAACCATTCTGTTTGTTCTTTACCTTTAGGATTAAGACTCCACCACCACTTGTTATTTCAACTTTTATTATTATGTAAAATAAGATATTTAAATATTAGTTTTAAGTTTAATGTCATTAAATATTTGTATTTCATTTCGGTTGTTATATTTTTTCTTTTTGATATGTAAAAATATGCATTTGAGTTGTTATTTGTTTAATTTAATTTTGGTTTCATCGATCTATTTTTTTAAATTATTAATTTATATACTCTGTTTTAATTATATAAAATAGATAAATATAATAATTATTTTTGTAATAATGATAATAATAAATTGTTTAACATAATAAATTTATCATTTTAATTTTTTTTAATATGTTAAGATGTTATACATATATTACACAAATATTTTTCATTTTATCATATATTATACAAATATTTTTCAATTTATCATAATAATAAAGTTAAACAAATTACTTTCATGATATATTTAAGATGTTAATTTTAAGCATATAATAAAACAAATAACTTAATACTTAATAAAGATGCAATATTAAAAAAAAGAAACAACATCATACTTAATATTATTAAACCTTATTCAACATTTATCTAAATAAAAATTCTATTCAATATTCAATAAAAAAAACAAACTTCCCCTTATTCTTTGGTTTTTTTTTTTTTTTAAAGCTAAATACTTTACTTCCAATGTAATAAATTATCTTCATTGATATTCGAACTTAAGACCCTTCCTTTCTTATGCCCTTGCCTTTAGAAACGCTGAAATCTATAACATTTAGCTAAATGCATGATGGGCAAGTTACTCTTTGTTTGTTTGATTTTTTTTTTTGAATACAGGTTACTCTTTGTTTGTTAAGGCCTCTTTAAAACAAATAGTTTTAAATAGATATCAAGTAGTCCTTTTTTTCCTCCAAAAAAAAATTGAGAATTATTTTAATTGATTTGTAAATAATCACTCCATGGCAGATTCTTCAAATACCAACTTTACAATAAAAACATTGTCAAATTGTATTTTTAATTTATACTCTAACCGGGTGAAGTTTTGTTGATTAGGAAAAAGATGGTTGAAAATCGTATTTTGAAAAAACGATTTCTTTAATATCGTCTTTTGAAAAGACAATTTCTTTTCGGTTTATTTCTTTTTCAACTAGAAATCGTCTTTTCAAAATATGATTTCTTCAATCTTTTAGAAATTGTCTTTTCAAAAGATGATTTCTTCTACAATTAAAAATTGTCTTTTCAAAAGACGATTTCTAATATTGCAAAAACTTTTTTTTTTTATAATTTGATAATAAATTATTATATTATAATTTAATGATAAAGTTATTGTAAATATGTTGATTTATATATATATATATATATATATATATATATATATATATATATATATTGATATTAATATCAATTGAATTTATGTTTGTCAAGATTATCTTAAATTATTTGTTAAAAAAGATCATTTTAAATTATCTTTTGAAAAAATTATTTTAAATTAGTTATTATTATAAATATTTTTTATCTTTTTATACTTTAATATTTTAATGATACATCATTCTATTACTAGTGAGAATAAAATATATAACATATAACTGTATAATAATTTTAAATCACATATTATTTAAAAAAAATTATACATATATATATATATATATATATATATATATATATATATATATATATATATATATACTTCTCTCTTCTATATATATATATATATATATATATACATTGTGTGTGTGCGGCGCGCGCGATGTATGTATGTATGTATATATTATAAAATTAATTTTTTTTCTTATATAATTTATTATATAAAATAATTATATCAGTTATGATATAGTATTTATAAATAGTAACATTTAAAAAAATATTTACTATTTGATATTAAAAATAATATTATTTATCAAATGAGATATTAATATAAAAAAATATAAATATTTTGTTCGTTATTTCTCATTATTTTTTATACTTAAGGATTAAAAAACAACTATTATCAATTTAATATCCATATTCATGTAAAACTCATAACATTTCTTCTAAACTTGGTTTGTAGGACTCTTGATAGAAAACAAGTGATTTGGCAAGAAATGAGCAACATGTTTTCAAAAGGAGAGTAAACCGAGTATTTCACAGTGCGTCATTGGGAAGATGAATTTTTCTATACCATTTAGAAGATCAAATAGTTCAACTCTACCATGGATTGCATTTTTATTTAAAAGAGCTTTCCAACGAGCTTCACGTCAAATACGAGGTTTAAATGAAGAAATTATGGTAGCTGTGAGTTGGAGAAGAAAATAGATTCATGGCAAAATCGAGTTGTCGCGACTTTGGTCGATAATTTGTTTTGACAAATTCCAGTTATCTTGGCTCTTGTTTTCTTCTCCAACTTGTAAATTCGCTAGCTTAACTACGTTTTAACTCGGATTTGAGCATGTGAGGTGTTGTTGGAAAGCTCTTTGAATCTATAATGCAACCATGAGTGGAGTTGAATCATTTGATCTTTTAGATGATAAAGAAAAATTCATCTTCCCAATGACGTGTTCTAAGACACCCGGTTGACTCTTCCTTTGGAAACATGTTGTTCATTTCTTGCCAAATGACTTCTTTTCCATCAAGAGTCTTACAAAACCAAGTTTAGATGAAATTTTATGAGTTTAACATGAATATGGATATAATATTGATAATAGTTGTTTTTTAATCGTTAATTAGAAAAAATAATGAGAAATAACAATCCAAAAATATTCATATATTTTATATTAATATCTCATTTGATAAATAATATTATTTTTTAATATCAAATAATATTTTAAATATTACAATTTATAAATACTATATCCTTATTGATATAATTATTTTATATAATAAATTATATAAGAAAACAAATTAATTTTATAATATAATATATATATTTTTTTTCTTTTTTTTCTTTTTTTTTTTTAAATGAGAGGAACTTATATTAATTCAAAGCCATTACAACATAAATAAATGAAGGTGGAGAATCAAGCCAAACCTCCCGACTAGTTTGAAAACCAACGATTCGAGCTAGAAAGGAGCCAATTGGTTTACTAATCTTTTAGCAAAACAAAAATTGTTGTTATCAAAATTACGAAGTAAATCAAGACAATCCTGAATAATAATCCCATGAGAGGTAGCATCAAATGAGGAATTAGTAATAGTCAAGTGAAGTCCTAAATAATCAGTTTCAACCAGGACATTATCTATATCAAGTTCTTTGAGCCAACTCAAAGCTTCTCTACAAGAAAGAGCCTCTGTAAGAGCTGGGGTCATGGAGAAGTGTAGCATACTGTTTTTCACGGCCATAAATTTGCCATTATTGTTATGGATAATAATACCAAAGCCAACTGTATTTTGAGACGAGAACAAAGTGGCATCATTTTAAAAAACCTGCTGGAGGGTGCGACCATTGGATACTGTGATGGACAGAAGGAGAATGACAAGCATCAACCTTCGCCAACCTAGACCCTTTCCACTAGATCAAAAATTGACATTGCTGAATGTAACACCTAATCAACAGTTGCATGCTTGCCATCCCAAACTAAAGAATTTATGGAATTCCATAAAGCCCAAAGAATAGAAGCTGCCATAGATGAAGTTTCCAAATCAAATGACTTAAGAAATTTATCCCACCACTTAACAAGATTTGTACAAGATAAATCCAGCCAGCCATAAATCGATTTCTACCAAATTTGTTTAGTAAATGGACACTGAACCAGAACATGAAAGTTATCCTCATGGTGACTTTGACAGAAATAACACACATTGACTACTTCAACATTTCTGGATTGCATGCTTGATAAAGAAGGAAGATAGTTGCACATACATCTCCAAATAAAATTACATACCTTTGGAGGAACATTGAGACCCCAAATTTTCTTCCAGCTAGGAAAATTTTGTTGATAAGGAGAAGGTTGAAGAAAATTAGTAAGAACTTTGTAGCCCTGCTTCATTGAGTATAATCCATTTTTGTTTTACTTCCAAATCCATCTATCCTCTTGAGCTCTGATTCCAGCAGGGATCTTGAGAATCAGATCAGCATCTCTCTATGAAAAAATGTCACAAACAAGATCCTCATCCCAACCAGATTGATTCAGATTCATAAGAGAGCTTACTGTAGCATCACCAAGAGCCCCAAGCGGAGCTGTTTCCACATATGGATTCTGATCGTCTAGCAACCACGGAGAATCCTAAATTCCAATATTATCTCCAAACCCAATTCTCACAAGACTACCAGATTTCAGAAAATCTTTACTGGCAAGAACGCTTTTCCAAACGAATCTGGGATTGGGGCCTAGTTGAGCATCAAAGAAATTACCTTTTGGGAAGTACTTTGCCTTGAAAAGCCTGGCAACGAGGGAATTAGGATTTGTTAAGAACCTCCAGCCTTGTTTGCTTAAAAGTGCAAGGTTAAACTCTTAAAGGCTTTTAAAATTGAGCCCCCCTTTGCTACGTTGAACACACAATTTCTTTCAGCCCATCCAGCGTATACCACTTGAGCCATTTGTACCTGAACCCCACCAAAACCCATTCATGAGCCTTTCAAGATCTTCACACAAACTCAACGGCATAAGAAACACACTTAAGGCAAAGGTTGGCATAGTTTGGGCCATACTCTAAAGCAGAATCTCCTTACCTGCTCTTGAAAGCATCTTTCTCTTTCAACCACCTAGTCCTTACTTGATTTTATGCTCTAGATAATCAAAGATTGATCTTTTGTTCTTACCAACCAAAGAGGGCAAGTTAAGATACTTACTAGGATCCTCCGTTTGAGTAACATTTAGAATTGAACAAATGGCTATGCACATATCAGCTTTTGTGTTCTTGCTGAAAAGAAGGCTTGATTTTGAAAAGTTAACCTTCTGCCCTGACACCTTCTCATAAAGCAATAAGCATTGTTGAATATACTGAGCTTCCACCATATTAGCTCTGAAGAATAGCAAACTATCGTCTGCAAATAACAGGTGAGAAATCGAAAGAGCATTTCAAGCAATCTTACAGTCGTGGATCAGACATTTAGCTTCTAGATCAGACAATATGAAAGATAAGCCTTCCGCGTGTAAGATAAACAGGTTCGACGAAATAGGGTCACCTTATCGAAGCCCCCTTTGAGGAAAGATAGGACCAATAGATTCACCATTCTTGACAAATAGAATACTGAACCGTGGTGATGCACAACATAACTAAATTAACCCATTTAATATCAAAACCCAATATGATCATCTTCTCATTCAAAAAACTCCACTCGATTCTATCATAAGCTTTTGACATATCGAGTTTTAAGGCTATTGTTAGCGATTTTCTGCAAGCGCACGAGTCGCACAAGTAATATAGTTGACTAACAAGTCCAGATATCGATCCCATAGGGAATGTGTGGTTTTAGTGAGGATTGAGTGTCCCGGCTACTGAAGTCGTTCACTATTTGAGCGACTCGATGGTTGGGTGAAAAAATGATTTCCTAAACTAAACTAGAAACAAAAAAAAAACAAAATAAAGCATGGTGTGATCAATGTCCACTCATAAGGAATAGAGTAATATCAGGAATATAACTCAAGGGAAATATTCAAGGGTTGATTGTCTCCATTGATGCATTTATGGTTTATATTCATTAAGCATTGATTAAGTGAACGTACACTTGTGCATGTCCAACGAATTCGACATGAGGTTTACACTTTCGTGTCTCCCCTCAATTTCTCACAAAAACTCCCTATGCTCCTTTCGGTCCATCTAGATCATTAAGTATGGTACTTTTATAAGGCAGTGCTTTCCTTGGGAATCCTATTGGTCACCTCTCAATCCATACAATAGGACTACCCGGACTATGCTTGGATCACTCACCTCTCAGTCCGTACGATCTTCACATAATGCTGAGATAGTGCTACTCTTAAAGAAATCCATCTAGTACTAAACATTCTTAATTCCCTAGACTTCTTTGATTAGGTTAGGTTGATTTCTTTAATTGAGACACGATTGAGGGTAAAGGTCAAGGCCTAAGGGTATACCTCCAGCTATCATTATGGAAACCCTTTGTGCACTAGGTCTTAAACTCACTTCCCAACATAAATCAATTAGACAAAACCATAATAATCCTTAGAACTACACCAACTAACATCCACACAAATATGAATTCACAAAATCATCATAAAATATATAAACCAGACATCAACTTCCATAATTAGCCCTAGAGGAAAGTTCAACTACTCATTGCAACCAAGTAATCCAACAAAATCATATTTAAGATAAACATAATATTGAAAGATTAACAAATAGAGTAGAGTTTTGAGATACAAAACAAATGAAAGATGAAATTCGTCTCAAACACTACACCATAGTTGCAAGAGCGCCTCTAATGAGCTAAATCTTCAATATCAGCTCCAAATCCAAAGTAAAAAGGAACAAAATCAAAAACCCTAGAATGGCTCAAGAAGAAGAGAGGAGAAACCCTAAGGAGGGTGTTCTCCTTCCCAAAATCAAACCCTTGGTAAGTCTAAAGAACCCTGAATTTATAGGATTTAGGAAATGGGCCTTTAAAAGGGCAAAAAATAATCAAAATGACTAATTTCGCAAGGCCCGACGTCCTTCGTTGAGGTGAAGGCTCATTCGGCTCAGAAAACAGTAGCTTTCTTCTTTGCATGGCTATGATTCGCCAAGGCGAAGGAACCTGCGCCTTGGCGAAAGCCTTCATTGCGGCAAACAATGGCTTCGCTGAGGCAAACACCTTTTGACTCCAAATGATCAAAACTCTTTTCTTGATCTCCAAACACGATGATTTTGGTCTCTATGAGAAGCTAAGAGAGATTAGAATCTATCTATATCAAAATTGGAATCATTGGATGTAAAACCTGGGTAAATTCGAAAATTTTTGAATAAGGGCAAAACGATAAATTGCCACTATAGTGCAGGCAACAAGCTTGAAATATTCTAGATTTTGGATAATGAAACAGATCTCACCGTTAAATTCATCTTGTGAAATCTAGTTATCCAAACAAATTTCATTGAATTCTGAGACAATAAGATTTTCACGAATTTCTAGGCAACGGGTGTCCGGTAAAACCCAAAAACGAAATTTTTGGAAATAATCTAAGTAAAGTTCATTTAAAATAATTTGGACTTGAACCGGGACGAAATAAATATTTTCAAGGAAGAAACGAACCTAGACCAGTTGCGGACACGTGGCGCGATGTGAGCCACCCACTTAAAACTTATGTGAGGACTTGAGGGACAAAGAGGAAAAAGATCTCATTTCATTTTCCGCTTTCATTTGACCGAGAGAGAGAGAGGAAGAGAAGGCGAAAGGGAGCAACAAGCCTTCTCTCTACGATCTATGGAGTTTCGTTGGTCAGATTTTGTCGAGCTAAGGCTTAAAGTTCATTACCTAGAAGAGGGCTACGTGTGGGTACCAAAAGGGAAGGATTTCGACGAAGATCTAAAAGAGGAGATTCGGGGGAAATGGAAGTTCTTAGGTTCAGGAGGTGTTCTCAGGACCTCCTACTGTTCATCTACGCTCTAAGAGGTAGGGATTCTTCCTATTCTGGTTTTAGTTCCCATTTATGGTCTAGTTTTTGGGTTAGAAATGGCGGAATGTGTTAAGGGTTTGTTTGGGCAGAAAAATGCCAAAACCCGATGTTCTTAGCCTAGGCAAAGGTGTTCGCCAAGGCAAAGGAAGGCTTTGCCTAGGTTAAGGTGTTCGCCAAGGCGAAGGTCGGCTTCGCTTAGGTGAACCCGAGGCCAGCTTTCAAGCTATGTTCTGCCTCACCTAGGCGAAGGTTGAGGCTTGTCAAGTTTGTTTGTGGTAGGAGTTATATGGCCAAGTTTGAGGCCTGTTTTGGGACCATATATAGCTTGCTTTGGGGGCTATTGTGGGCTGTTTTGCAGGCATACATTATGCCACATTTGGTCTTGAGGATCAAGAGGGTCATTGTGTGAATTCGAATGACATGTTGATTGTGTTGATGCGTTGAAATGTTAATATGTGTGCTCTAATATATTGACATTGATGTGTGTTTATATGGAAATTGTATGCATAAGGATATAATTGTCCATGATGCATAGTTAAATGCATGAGGTAAATTGTCCATGATGCATGGTTAAATGCATGAGTTAAAGTGTCCATATAGCATTCATCACATATGTGGCATGGTATTAACATGTAATAGGTCATCACATTTATATATGCATGGGCACATCACATTTCATGGGTGTGAGTGCATGATTGAAAATCAACACTGCGTTTGGTGATTGATTGGGTGGGCTCGGTACCGTTGGACAAAGTTCAACAGAGTCGCACGGTTGCATGAAACGTGAAAGAAAACTTGTGTTAGGTAATAGTAAGAAGGGCTAGATTCTTCCTCGGGCAAAAGACTTGGATTGGTTCAGACACTCCAACAGTGAAAGTCCAAAAAGTGTTAGAAGGCTTGCAAAGCTTACGGTGGGACCCCGAAAATTCGTTGCCCACAAAAAGACAAATGAGTTTTGTATATGAAAGGTCGTCTAAGGTGTAACATCCAACGAGTTTTGGTTTATAAATAAAAGACTTTTGTTTTGAAAATGATCATTGGATATAATCCGTGATAGTGATTTTTCACACATTGGGATTGCATTGTGTGGAAGGAGTCGATAAGGACTCGAGGCATGGTACTTGAGTGAGTCTTCATTTCATTTCATGGCATGGTTAGGATCACACATTGGCATTGCATTGTGTGGTGGGAGTCAGTAAAGACTTGGTGTTTGTTGTATGAATGAGTCTCACCTCATTCCACGGCATGGCATGTAGGATTCCAATCTAGAATTGCACATTTTACATGGAATTGTTGTCGATAATGTAAATTGCCAAGGTGAACATTGGCATTGCATTGTGTGGTGAGATTCGGTAAAGACTCAGTGTATGGTGCATGGATGAGTCTCACCTCATTCCATAGCATGACATTAGAGTCTAAGTATAACGGCTTGTATGTCTGATACCAGCTTCACAACTTGGTATCGTGAATTGTTAAGTGTAAGCATTGCATATGCACTTAGGTGGGGAGTAGCCTCTGTAGGAATTTTACTCTACTGGGCGTAACTCACCCTATATAGGAAAAATATTTCAGGTGTGGGATATGTGTCGATGGGCGACTCTCATCAGGGACAACAAGTATAAAGAAAGCGAACATGTGGCTTGTGAAAGACTTTTGTAAACAAATGTTTGGAACAAACTATTGAGCAATAGCAATGTATAATAGAGTTGTAATTAAACTCTTATGGATTATTGTATGTTTAATTAATGAGTCCTTATCTTAGGACTCAACGGTGTGGTGTCGGGTTATGCGATAACCACAAGTATTTCCTCAGGTTGATGGTGAATCAATTGACCCTCGGGTTTTGGGGCGTCACATTGGAGACGCTAGGTAGGCCCCGAAAATGCCTGAAGCGTTGAGGGTGTTGTATGTGGTGTTTTGGAAAATCCTCTCTTGACTTCACGAGGTTGTATATTTTTCATTCAAACTCCGAATTGGGTGATCTTTGACTCATTGGACAACTTGGAAGGTCTAGAATCCATCCACATCATGCTTGGATCCATGGGAGGTCATCTTGCAACCCAGAAATTCATATTTTTTGTCATCTTTATGCTCTATTTGCTTCAAAATATTCCTAGAGTCATAAGATGATAAAATTAAGCATTAGAGCTATTAAAAATACGATAAAAGCATATGATTGACAGGTGATTAATGGTATAAAAAAATGTATGAAAAGCACCTATCAATTGCCTAACCATCTTTACCAGCGAGCTACCTCTTCAAATAGTTCCTAATCTCGAATGCCATAAAAATGTTGTCTGTAATGAGCCTGTTTAGGAAAAACGCACTTTGTGAAGTCGAAATCACTTCATTCATCATACCCTTCATTCGATTAGCTAACATCTTGGCCATTATTTTGTAAACCAAGTTACACAATGCAATCTATCTCAAATCGGATAGCGTTTGGATTGTTCTTCTTAGGAATGAGACCAATAGCGGTAGAGTTTAGGCCATCAAGGAAACACATATCATTGAGGCAAGACAAACAAAAAAATTTCACATTTGATCCCACAAGCTCCCAATAATGTTGAAAAAAACCTCGGTTAAGGCCGTTTGGACCTGGGGATTTTTCATCAAACATAGAGAACAAAGCAAATTTTACTTCTCCTGAATCAAAGGTTCACAACATATCTTTATTTTGAGAGCTACTAACCATCTTTCTAACTTTGGAAAAAACCAAATCAGCCTCTATTTGTCTTTGAACTAAATAAGTCATTAAAATACTTAAATATATGAGCTTACAACCCAAAATCCCAATTAAGCCACATACCGGATTCATCTTTAAGTTGCTTAAAGGAATTCTTTCGTTTTCTAGCCGAAGCAAATTGATGGAAATACTTAGTGTTTGCATCCTCATGTTGCAACCAATATTGTTTTGCCCGCTATCTCCAAAACGCCTCCTTTTGATCTTCGAGAGTTTGTAGCAAAGACAACACATGCTTATACTCCTGAATAGAGTTAGGATCCCATAAGGGCTTCAACTGCTTAAACTTGTTTTTGCAATCCACAATATCTTTGTTTAATTTATGAAACACATCACGACCCCTTTCTTGTAGCCTAGAGCCCACCAAACTTATTTATTTCCTACAAATTCAAAGGTAGTCGCATTCCACAAATTTGAAACCAGACTGTCATAATTATCATGATTAAGCCAAGCACTTTCAAATCTAAATCGCTTCTCCTTTTTGTGAAAAATAGGAATTTGGAAAATCAAGAAGATAAACGGAATGATACGAAGAAAAGTGTCTAAATTAATACGCTGCGGTCGAAAATATTGAGACACCACATCCATCAACAAGCCCTATCAACCTCTCCTCAGTCTGATCTTCTAACCCGACTTTTCTCAATTGAAAGAATAGCCTTCCATGGCAAGGTCCTGAAGGCCCTGATCGGCCTCTTTAGCCAGGTGAGCACAGAATGAAATTAGGAGGGTTTTTCCTTTTGTTATATAGACTAAACCTCTCAATTTAACACCTCTACAAGAGTCTTACAACTTTCTTGTGGCCATGTCAAATTGGACTGGAGTTTCTTTAAAATGAATAAAACTGGTTTAATGTTCTGGAATTATGAATGAGTTTGATACATGACACTTTGCAAAGTGCTACGGGTCATACAAGTAGTAAAAAATGGATGTAAGTCCAGATATCATTCCCACAGAGATTGACTTGGACTCTCAAAACCAACTACCCCAACTACTCAAGATCCATACTATCTGAACCTCAATGATAAAGTTTATCAACTAAAGATTAAAGGATAATTGTCTTAAAGATAACGTAGAGAACTTAGGACATTAAAAATAAACTAATGAACTTATATACACTATGGTTAGTTAGACTGAATCAGTTCTCTGTAAAAATGAACACTAATAAGGAAGTACTGTGAAACAGTCAGTTTCTGCATTATATCTCATTTAAAACTCTATCCTAAATCTGGATATGGATTTGTCAAAGATGCATGATATTGCAAGTTGGATTTCTCCTTTCACATTCAGCAATTAAATATCCTGTTTCTCTTGAAGACGGGGTTTAATCGACTACTTGTATTCAACATATTCTTTACAGATTTGGGTATTTTCTTTCTCAATACTTCATACCCATTTCTTGAGGCCTGTTCTTACTTGAATCGGGGTTGTTGCAAGACTTCTACAACTTAATTGATGACTCATCCTTTAAATCTAATGGATACTTCCCTTCCCATGATTAGATCATAGCTAACACAGGGTGAAGAGTTTCCAACAGATTAAGGTAAAATCTCTGATGATTTAAATTGATAAATAATCCCCTCCAATATCAATTATGAGTGAACTGAGTATTTATCTAAGTGAACTCTCATAGATCAATAGTTCTTCAATAATGGTCCAACATACCCACAATTAGAATGTTCCTAACTCTCAGGAATCGCTATCTCTGTGTCACTCAAAGGGCCTCCTAGAAATCAGAGCAGGATACAATCCTTGGAGCCAGGTATTAAACTACTGTGGGAACAATTACATACAAAATACATCAATCGAATAGATCCTCCCCAAATTCAGGTACTTCTTTCTAGTATGCAGAAAAACTGTAAACTAAAAATAAATTCAAAACTAGTGGAAGCTGCATACAGCTTGCCACAATCGACAATGGAGCAACGATAAATTACACTACTTGCAATTGCAATAAGCGAGAAGAAACGACTTCCAGAAATAGTCTAGATTTCATTTAAACTCAGGCAATAAATTGAAATATTACTTCCATCTTTGACGATAACATATCATTGGTTGAATCCGAAAAAATGAAAGAAAATGAAAAAAAAAAAACTATTCTAAAATATATAGTGAGTTTTCTTCTTCCCCAAATGAGTTCTCAAAAAGAAAGAAATTTGCTTTACTAAGAGCTTTATGCGCCTATTTATAACATCAGGTGGGCACGATTCCAGGTTCAAGTGGATTTCCACAAAATCAATAGCTAAGCTCCTTTGTTTTAGGTCGCGACTTCAAAAGCTTGTTGCGACGTAAAATCTTGGTTTAGTTTGTCAAGTCTGTCGTGACCTCAGGAAACTGATTGCAACTTTCTTTCACTTCTTCTTACAATTGCGTTGAACTACGACCTGATGTTCTCGGTCGTGACCTGGTTTCTTTAGTTGCCTTTGATTACTGGTCGCGACATGAATTCTTTGTCGTGACCATGTTAGTTGTCAGCAGTGAAACCTCTGGTTATGACCTCCCTTTTCTTGTTTCCAAGAATTGGTGTCGCGACCTCAATTCGATGTCGTGACCTCGATTCGATGTCGTGACCTCATTTATGTTGTCATCCTCTTTGCTTCTTGGTCACAGCTTCTCTTTCATGTTGCGACGTCCTTTAGTTGTCTTGACCTTTCAAGCAAGTTGTGACTCAAAACTGCTGGTCTGCTTGTTTTCTTGTCGCGACGTGGACATTAGGTCATGACCAAATATTTTCTTTAATCACTGCAATTCTTGTCATGACCTCAAAAGTATGTCATGACCATCCCTTCTTCCTATCTAGTCGCAACCTCAATTTTCAGTCTCAACAGTTTCCTTCAATTTTTCTATTTCTGGTCGCGACCTTAATGTTCAGCCCTATTTTGAAATATATGTAGCGACCTCGATTTGATGTCGCGACATTAGTTCCTGTTGCCAGTTATGTTGATCTTTATTGCAACCATGTTTTTCTGACCCTTTAATAAATTCTATGTCATAACTTCAGTTCCATTTCGCGACCTGGCTGTCTTGTTTTCTACTACATTCTATGTCGCGACCTCCAAAGCATGTCGCGACCTTGATTGGAGTCTCCAACTTATATCTTTGTCGCAACCTGAAATTGCCTAGTAGAGACATTGCAAAATCATTTCAGCGTACTTTCCTGATCCACGACATTATTTCTCTGTTGCGACCCACAATATCTTCTTTTCGTGTCCCGACCTCAAAATGGTGTCGCTACATTATCTTCTTTGAAGTCCCTCCTGTCTTGGTCTCAGCAAGTGCTCTTATGTCGCAACAACTTTTGTTTGGCTTGCCATCACCTTTAGTTGTGACCTGCATTCTCTGTCATGACTTCAAAACTAATGTGTTACTCAATTACTTGTTGCGACCTTAAAAATCTGTTGTAACCAGACTTGTTCTCCTATGGTGTCGAAACCTCATAATGGTGTCACGACATGAAATCCTTCCTTTAAGCTCTTCTTTCTGTCTCAGCAACTTCTCCTTTGTCGCAACAACTTTTCATTCAACATAGTATGACTTTTGGTTGTGACCTCAATTCTCTATCGCGACCTCACATGGCCATTAAACTGTTTTCACTTTTGATCCTTGCTGGAATTTTCATTTTTGCCAATTATTTCTGCAAAATAGAAATTTGGTAATTAGTACATATTTCTGCATAAAAACAAGCAATTACATTGTAAGAACAATCAGAAAGAAGAATAGGCTAAAAAATTCAATGAGTTTTACTCATCAAATTCCCCGAACTTAAAATTTGCTTGTCCCCCGAGCAAAGAAAAGAAAGATTTGTTTGTCTGAAACAATTTAACTTTATTTTGAAGGACATTTTTCTATTATGCAGCACAATCTTCTCTTATTCCACCACTTGACTTGAACAAGAAGATTGCAGTTTCATTTCAACTCTAGTTTTCAACTGAGAAAAAGGAATGTTTTCAACCTCTATTACAAATAAACTGCTAAATACTGCATGAAAACAGTTCGGTCAATAGATCTTGTTCTATGAGTGTGTGTAGGTCTTATTTTCTTTTCATCTTTTTGTTGAATTAGTTAATCTTCTAGGGATCTCCTTAGAACATTAGTCAAAAGTCCCATAAGCTTGTTTTTCATATTGATCTCCACTAATGTGTAATTAAATTCAATCTTCGAATCAAATAGGTCTTTTAGGCTTATAATGTTGAAGCTTGGGTAATTGGGTGGACAATTGGAAAATTTTAGGCTATAAATTACCCAGATTCCATTCTTTCTTTTTGTCTAATGGCCTTCATCTTTCATCCTTTTCCTTCCTTATAATGTAAACTCCCCCAACTTGTCTTTGTACATCATCTTGGATGTTGTGGCTCCTTTGGTTACCACCTCCAACTTATCAGCTCAGTTCATTTTTACTGGAACTCTTTTCATTTCTCTTTATTTTTAAAGAATTGGAATAGTGCAATGTTTTGTCTTCTTAGGCTTTTTATCACTCTTAGAGAACTTTGGGTTAGTAACTCTCATACCAGTTGGCATTAGGATACTAGGTGTTGAGACACCCCTCTAAGCTTAATTGTTCAAGAGAGATAGGCCACAAGACAAAACTTATTCCTTTTTCAACTTTTTCTCCTTTATCTCTAGTTCTTCAATTTTTTTTTTCTTCATCCATCCTTGTAATCCAAAAGAAATATTTTTCCCCAAACTTGTTTCTTTCTGCACAGTAAACATTATTATTCTGTAAACTAAGTAATTTGGGGTTCTTTGATGCAGGATTAGTGTAAGGGAGGGATTTTAGGTTGCTAATTGCTGCTATTTGAAGAAATTAGGCATTTTTGGCTCAAAGCATGGAACTAGAGTGTATGCCTTCGCATATAATGAGGGTAGGTTGGAAAAGGTTCAAACTTCCAAAGATGGCTTCTATCACTTCTTGTTAGTTGTTTTTACCTAGGATTTCGCCTTGACTAATAATCTAACAAGTTCTAGGATCTTGTACCCTTGATTGTGAATCACCCCAGAAGATGTTACTAATCCCTCTTAAAGTTTTAAGAATTTTCTTGACCATGTACATTGTTTTTCCAAGATTTGTATTATTTCATTTGTCTATACACACGGCTTGATCATCTTATTTGTTCTCTTTCAATTGTGCTTACCTTTTTCCAAGTGCAATTTAAACATGGTTCAAACTAAAAATGCAACTTCTTATTTCAATTCACTAGTTCCTGCTCTTATTTCTCTTATAATGTTGGTTTGGATTTAAACAGTGGTCATTGTGTCACTTTTTTGTACTGAGTGGGGCTTGAATACATAGGTCATTTCTTGCAGACAAATAATGAATGACACAAACAACACAATTCACTTAATCAAATCCATGCATCCAAAACAAATCACTTATTCAGCAATCAGAGTCCAATCAAGCATTTCACCAATGTATAAGTTCTGATTGCAAACTTATTGGAAGCAACAACTCAATTTATTAATTCAAAAGACACATAACGGGCCATTTTCAATGAACCTTTACGAATTTATATTCATGATGATGAAGAAATGCGAGTTAGGAAAAGAAGTATAATTGTGCTTTCTCACTCCTCCCTTTTCTTATAAAAGCTTTTGGGTATGATGTTGGGAGGATCTAAGTCAAAGCTTGCTAAGCATAGGGAAAATTAGGAAAAGGTCATATCTGGTTTGTTCTTTTCAGAGGGTGTAAGTTCTACCTTATTAGTGGAGATTAAATCATTTTGTTAAATCCACCGTCGATCAAGGTATCTTGTTGAGCCAATCGATTCAACTGTTTTTTCCAGCTCAGAAATACAATCCAGCATGTCTGATAAATTTTTGTTTATCAAATATAAACTCTCATGCCAGATTTTTCTTCTATAAACATCATTATCTTCTAGCTCTTTATCTCCCAAACTCCTTGGTGCTCGCTACAGTACTTGAAGAGCAGATCTTTTTTTAGCATATTTACCCTCCATCTCGGCTTCTATTTTCTTCTGAATGCTATTAGCCCTTCTTCATCTCTTCTAAAGCGGATTTGTTTGTAGAAGGCTTCCCAGGCCAGCTTTCATCTTTTCTCCCATTTCCTTTTCTCTTATGTTCATATCTTCTCTCCATTTTTCCTCTCTTTGTCTTAGAGTATGCTCAAATAATTGTTCCTTCCTTCTAAATTCAGCTTCTAAGAGCTCTTCCCTGAATTGCTATTGTTTTTCCCATCTCTTCTCCCTTTCTTCCATGTCCTTCTTTATTGATCTAAGCATTTCCATGATTTTAGTGTTCCCTTCTCCTCTTCTAGAGCTTTCTGCTTGCTTAGGGAAATTCTCTGTCAAATCAGGATAGGAATGGCTCAATGGGCTCATTCTGAAATGCACCTGTTCTTCTTTAGCTGGAGGATTTTGCTCTGGAATAGCTTCCATCTCTCTGTTATCAATATCCTCAGCATGCTCTGCTTTCACTTCCACCATCTTTTGTTGCTTTTTATTTCTGGGCCCCTTTGTCGCAGTAGAGGTGAGGGTAATGCAGGACGGGGTTTCTTCTTCATCCCATGATCCTCTCACCCCAGTGAAAATGCATAGTTTTCTGATTGTTGTTGGGTGAGGGATCAGTCCTCTTTTGTTGCTCAAGTGGTATCCTCTTATCGACTCCTCAATTAGACCCTGACATTCATTTTTATAGCCTTTGAGGCATATAGAATGATTGTTTCTGCTCTCTCTTTGCCTGGAGATGTTTAGTTGGGAGGATTGCGAAGAGGAAGTAGAACCAAACCTTAGCTTCCTCGGTGGGGAGCACGTGTGTAGGCGTGAGTGTGGGTTCTTCTTTGTGGCTTCCCACTTCCCCTGTTTAGCAGTCAGGAGGTCGATAATCTTCTCATGATTGGGGTTCTCTACTAGTTTCTTAAATTTGGAACCGTGCTTGAGTTCCTTTAGCTTGAACATCTCATTGATTCTTTTATCTCCAAAGGGTACCCAGACTCCTCGCACAAAAAATGTGTCTTCTTTCATCCCCACCATATTTTCATAGAATTCCCTGACCAGAGCAGAGAATCCAGATGTTGTGTGTGCATAGAAGCTCTCCCAACCTCTCTTCTCTATAATTTCAGAAAAATGGGAGATTAGCTTCCCAAAACCTCTTTCGCAGATGAAGCCCTTGTCCGCCAACACCTTAGTCCATAAATCCTTTGCTTCTACAAAGACAAAGTCTCTGTCTTCTTCTGATTCTCCTTCTTCAGTTCATTCTACTACTCTCTGTCTTTTTGCGGCCCTTTATTCCTCAACTGGTTCCTCCATTTCCATCTGGGTTTCTAGTTTGCATTCCTGCCAGTCTCGGTCGGAGGT
>JAEQBH010007071.1:0-90363 GCA_016808115.1 Tetrastigma voinierianum
TGACTTTTTGAAAAATGTATCTTGAACCTCATCCTCACCAAAAATGTTTTTATGTTCAGCCAAAAATCTTAGGGAAATCATCCTGCATTTAGCATTAAAAGGTTTGTTTTTACTATTTTTTGTTTTCGAACTTCTTTGGGGCCAAAATTTCACATCTTAACACATGTAAATGTAAAATTTGCAGTATTTTGGAATAAACGAGATGAAACAAATAATTTAAGATTTTCAATTCAAGATGAACAGTTTACTATACCATGCATCAAAGAAAAACTCTTACCATTCGGATTCGGGGATAATATAAACATAGAATAAGTCGATTAAAATGGTTTTAATGAGGATTAGTTTTACCGAAACCACCAGTTGATTCTCATCTTAAACGAAATTCAATATCGCGAAAATTTTCGTTTGCCTTCCGAGCACCGCATAGATTTTTTTAACGATTATAATAATAATAATATGGTAATAGAAAATATAAGCAAAGATTAAGTAGAACATAATGGGTCAAAAGGGCCTAAGTTCAAGCTAGGAATTGGAGGAATGGCGAGTCGACCCATTATAAGGCTGATGAAGAGACCCACTTGTCTGCCGTTGGTCGTTCCTCCCCATGGTTGACGATGACCAGCCTGCCTAAATATTGTGCAAATGCGGGATCAGGCATTTCAGCTTTTCTATTTGTGTCGGGTTTGTTTCCATATAATCCCGGAGGACGCCACGTAGTTATTAAGCGTAGTTTAAAAATTATTCAAAAAATTTAGATCATCAAATTTTAAAATACAAACAGTGCCCGTGTGATAAGGAAGAGCGATTGAGTTAAAGATTGAGATAAGTGTTTAGTCCTTTCCAAGTTTCTTTGGGATGTGCTCCTCTATTTGAGTTCTTACCCGTTCGACCTCTTAACTTTGGCTCCAGCATTATGAATTGTATTTTGATCTGTTAGTCTTGGCATCATAGATAATCCCATGCCGCATGAAGGCGAGGTCTAGAGTATGATGACCTTGAAACGATCTATAGTTATTTGAATGATACATCTCCTCCACGGCAACCTTAGGATAATAAGTCTATTCGCTGCTCGATCGCCACTCTTGTATTGTAGCATGAAATTTGTCATCCACAATTCCAGTTGCTCATCATGAGGAAACTCAGTTCACATTTTGGCTTCAGGAATGGATCTCTCACCTTCTCACCCTCTGGTTTCTCCTCGATTAAATCATTGAATGGAGCGTGAAAGGAGAACAAGGAAAATCCAGTAAATCATTATCCTCGTACGATTGAGAGGAAGTTGTATTGTTACTTCGTTTCCCATATTTTGATGCCTTATCAAGCTGGATCTCCATTGCCATCGTGAAAAAGACCATCCCTTTCACCATCTAATATAAGAACCACAAAACAAATAGATTAGATGAACCAAACCCCGCGTTCGAAACCACACTTTTGAAGTAACATGCATGTAAGTCATGTCTATAATTAAGATCGAGTTCTATTATAGCAAAATTGTACACGAATATCGATTCAAGAAATTAAGGAGAGAGTGGAATAATTAGGTGCGCCTGCAGCGGCAGCAAATATGTCGCCTGGACAATCATGTGCATCGATTTCGTATATGATGCTGGAAGCTCACGGAATTTTAGAATCCACTTGCGTTGATTCATTTTAAATTCGAGCTTAGAAAGTTCTTGATGTTGGGTATCTTACAAGAATTGTTCCCACTTAGATTTAACTGCGGTCTACGTGTGGTAGATGGAAAGCTTCAGTGTGTTCTCTTCGCTTGAGGTTACAATAACTTAAATCTAATTCTTCCAACGGTCTGAGCCGCGACCATCGGTAGGATAACTTCCGTCATTTGATCACATCCTCGGTGTGATCTTCCATTGGCTCTGGTTTAACGGGCTCCACGTTATATATGTTCAGATTTTGGTTATCATGATAACGACTCATAGTTGGAGAAATAATTTGTAATGGGAAAAGCCTATGAGGCTTAGAGCTCCCAAATGGCAAATTTTGACTAATATTGACCATAGAACTCCTCAGCATACTAGGAAGTTTGTAGAGTTTTGCACAGTTATGGATATGGAGAATTTTAAGAGATCTCAAATTACCGATGCTATCTGAGGCTCTCTAAAGTTTCTGATGTAAATCAATCTTGAATCCTTTCGTCTCGATTGGCCGCTGGTAAACTTTTCGCTACGTACATCTAAATAAAATATCTTAATTTCCATCCTCCGTAATTTCTGGAAAACTCGAGTTTTGAACTGACCCGGTCTATGAAAAGAGTTTTAAGACATTTGATTTGTAGATGCCTCTTGGGAAGAATCTCAGCTTTGTGACACCTATCCAATTCAAACAAAAATAACTAAATTAATAATGATAAATAAATAGCTCAAATAAATGACTTGACCTTAATCGAATTTCACTGCACAAACAATAAGTATCTCCCGAGTTTGGCATATTTGACGATCTGGAATTTCAAAGATCTAACGAGTAGGACATTTTAAGACGCACAAGTTTTCAAAGGCTTTTTGTAACAAAATAGATTTGTATTCGAAACGAGGACATAAGCGTTACATAAAAAACTAATATAAATGCCACTCAAGTGTCATTATGCCTTATTATCACCAAAGCTTTTATCGACTACTTTGACTAAGTTCGACTAGGTTCTCGCGAAACTTGATGGCAAGGATTTCGAGTATCCATCCCAATGGAGATATCTTAACTTGTGGAAGGAAATCAGCCTCTCTAAATTAAAGGTACCTTTAGGAATGGCATGCATCTTTGCAATATTTCGCATTGGAGTCACATAGAGCATCTTGATGGATTTTGAGCAATCTAAGTCTCTTCATTGATTCAAAAAAGCCTTGGTAGAGAATTCAATTTGTTTTAAACGTAGACAAGTCTAGGATAATCCTTCAATTTCTTACGTCTACTAAAAAGAGCTTAAAAAGTTGTGAATAATTAGATAGTATTTGGTAATTAATAAGATATTAAAACATGTATGAGTTATATAACACTTGCTACAGTATTTCTTGTCAACACACATTGACATCCTCACCTTCCCTTAGCTGGTCCTCCTCCGGAACTTTTAAAACAATTAATTTGCAGAGGCAGATTTTGACCCGTATGTTGTAACAAACCATGCATATCAATTCTTGTTTGAGATAGTTAAGAGACCCAGCTGCTCGACAAGAACTCTAATTCCACTCTCCGCATAGAAATTGCAGCGCTGAAATTCTTGAAACAAAATCTTTGTCTTTCCCCTTAAAAAAAACATGCTATATCTAGAATATGTCCTTCTCATATCATCTAGTCCATGAAAACTTATTTTAAGACACTCAATTTCCATAGGAAGTTTTTTTCGTTCACGTAATAGACTTTCCGTTCGGTCTTGTCTTGCTATAAAGAAAGACACCTAAAACTTTAGTGCTAATGGAAGCCCTTTAGCATATCTATAGCATGATTCAAGAGATTCTTGTACTCATCCTCGAGAACTTTGCTTAAAGGCATACCGACTAAAAACAACAGTGCACATGTTTAACTCCTTGGCACATATGTTTCATCACTCCCACTTGAACATCTAACGGATGTTTATCTCTGGTTGTTATTATAATTACACTCCTGGACAAAACCAATGCGGCTTCTGACTAGCCATTCTAATTGGCATAAACTATCCACATGATCAATAACTATTAGAACCCTTTTTGAATATAGATACGTCGCTATTACATTGATTCCTTCATCAATATTAGCAAATTTCATCTCTTCCTTTAAGGATATCATTAAGAAGTTTTGTTGTAGTTGAAGTAGACTAGAACAATTTTTGGTTTCTCTTATATTCTCAGCACCCGACCATCAAATTGGTATGAGATACTAATCTGAAAATAGCTTTATGAGTAGTAGTCTACCAGTACCTGTCTATTAGATCCACGATCATGCGAACTTCCTTCAACAATGTTTATAAGTGATTCACAGTTTATCCCAAATGAAAATCCATTCCAACAATGTTCTCACCCATGAAGATCGCACAAATTCAATCGTTTCACAGATATTAAATTTAGCAATTTTCTTAACAAACATGGATTCGCCACCATGATAATATGTACAATGTATATGTGGGGTTAATTTGAGCCCTGAGAAAAATAGCTAAAGTGTTAATTGTTCATAAAGTTAAATAGGAGAAAATGAATATAAAATTAAAAATATAAAATGGTATGATTAAGAATTATAAATTGGTTACATAATATCATCAAGCGTGCATATTATAATAAAAACAAATAGGAAAGTTAAAATATGATATGTATTATTTGTGTTATGACTATTTCAAGGTTTAAATAAAGAACCACATAAGCTCTTTATTTAAAGCTACCCCAGATTCCCTCCATATGTCCCGATCTGGAATAATTTTATTATTTTATTGTTTTGAACTTAGCTTTCACTGCTATTTTCAAAAACAAGTTGTGCGTGATTGCGTTTCCAATTTATTTGTCTCAACAATTCCTATCAACCTAACAATTACGATGTAAGTTTTACACATGTTACCTAATCTTGCATAATGAGGTGAGTATATAACTAAGAGGAAGTTGACAAAGTTGATTTCATTTATTATGAACTAGAATTAAGGTTAAAAATAATCTTCCACAGAATAATACATTTATGGGCTAAGATTAAGTTTAATGTATCATCCAACTAAATTAAATTAGACACTTAATTGAATAGAATTAGAGTTGAGACATCAAAGCGAGGAAAAAAATCGGAAAATTGAAACACCATTTTATGTAATTAGTCGATAATTAACGGCGTTAGCGTAGTCGTATTCTCTCGAGGTTGAGAAATGCAGCATTAATTTCTGAACAATCCAATAGACTTTAGTCATGACTCACATAAGAGTAAAATTATACTCGTCATAGGAGAAAACTCATTTATGATAAAGACAAATCATTCAGTTAATTATGAGGAGTATCCCTGACAATTTTTTAGAAACTTATCAACTTGTAAAGAACACATAGGCAGATCATTTATAATATAAAGAAGGGAAAATTGATAGAAATAATCTGACTTTCACTTTTCTTCTTTAAATAGTCCTCACATTATTATCAGCCTTGAATAATCCCCAATTTATGTTGTGTCTTCTAAATGGTCCTAAGAGATATGTAACCAGTTAAGTTAAGCAAGTTTAAAAAAATTTCATGTGTCATTCTCTAATTGGCCCCAAATTTTTTTTTTTTTAAAAAAAAATTCAGTTTGATCCCCACCCCTTCTCTCCTCTTTTGCCACATGTCATTATCTAATTTGCCTCTAATTTTTTTATTTTTCAAAAAAGCGATTTATCCCCGCTACTCTCTCTACACTTACCAGCTTCTCACTTTTGTGCTTTTCTTTGCCTCAAAACCGTCCTCTTCATATGCCTTGCAGTCGAAATCAGACGAGGAATGGAGTCTTGATGTTAACCCGGATTGTGAACAATCTATCAAGCGTCTTCTTGAACTCATCGACATCACGATCGAGGAAACAATATCTGAGCTTGGATCATGATTGAGCAGATGTGATAAACGATATCATCATCCTTAGGGTTTACTAACCTCTTGGTGCGCGGAACCTTCCAAGTTATTCTAGTTGCGAAGCGGACATGTGGCGGCGCTGAATTTCTAGAAGGCAGTGAAGAACATCGTATGTGTGTAAAGGCCCTAGGGAGAATGTGTGAAAGTCATAGGGAGAGTGAAGTGTTTATAGACCCCTGAATCTTGCTCTATGGGATTTACTTGTCGACAAACAACCGGGTCCTTGCCTATCAAGTAATAGTAACCAAACTCTTGCCTTACAAGGTTTCTTGCCTCTTAAGCAATTAATTAATGGGCTCTATCACTAATTAGATGGCTTGGGGATCTAACGACCCATTATTAATTTTGGCTCTTGATCAACATTTCAGATTGTTTCTAGAGCATAAATCCAAAAGTTCGTCTTTAAGATTCTCTAGGGTCGGACTACTTGTAGAGGAAGTGAGGAGGGATTTGGGTTTCTACGGATGTATTTATGGATTCGGGGCATGCGGTGAAGAGCTCCACCGGGCATATCTTGGGGATTCTTAGCCGGTCTGAGTTGTGGGGACAGTGATGTGAAAGTGCTCATAGGTGGTGTATTTTCCAATGGTTTAGGGCGTGTAGCCATGGCGGTGGAAAAAGCCGACGGCGATGGGAAGAGAGTCGAAGTGGAATGCATGATGGTCATACTTTTGGGAGAGCTTGTGGAGAGAGCGGTGGGGAGTCTCAGATAATGGGCTTGGGAAGATGAGTTTGTGGGTGCGAAGGTGGGTCGAGAGGAGCGTCGTTGTTGCTAGCCATGGTAATTGTTAATATCACTTGCAAGTTACCTAGTTTGTTTCTATAGTAATGGTGGACCTCTCCCTCTCTCCTTTGTTAACGACAATCTTCACCTTTATTTCCCGACCAATTAATACTTACTTTTGGTTTGAAAAGCTTTCTCTTCTCCACCTCCATACAGGTGGCTTCAAACTGAGTGCAGGCGATGGTGCTACACCGTCTCCATATTGCTTGACCCCACGTAACGGACAACTTCAACTAGATGCATCGAGTCACACTTATCGCATGACTACAGTCTCTGAGTAGTTTAGAATCTTCTTCTCTACCACTATAAATATGTACCCTCACATCATCTTCTTTAATATAATGAAAATATATAGAGACCTTTATTTCCTTTAGTTGTTCAAATCTTCAGACATATTTTAACATGGTATCGAGCTCGAGCATCCATGGCTGATGCATCTTCTACCTTCATCTCCCTCGTCCCAACACCTCGACATCGTACAAGTCATCATCCCATTGGTGTTGCCTCGATCATCTTGCCCTTTGGATTGTTTGGAACTATATTTTATGATCGAGTTAATTACTCCAGCATGTACTTGACGATTCCTCTTTGGCACTAGAACTAAACCAAAACAAATTTTCAATGACCTGACTTCTTCATATCACCGTCTTGTTCATATCTCACTTCTAGTCAAGGAATTTCTTATTTGGGGCCGATTCAAACAATTTCTTGTAGTTGTTCTTTCTTGATTTAAAATATATTTGGTCATCTGATTCATTCCACAGCGTTCTCGAGTTTGGAAAATCCCGCGTCTGATTCTCTACCAAATCAAGCATATTTTCCTCATGTTGATTCTTCTTGAACCACCAAAAGGTTCCAATTGAAGATTATGTCCTCAAAATGATATCATTTGCACATGAACTGATGAGTGCTAGACAACTAATTTCTTATGATGAATTGGTGCTATATATATATGTTAGAGAAGTGCTCTAAACCTGATACAACAACATAATACTCTTTGTATTATTTTAATTTGAAAGGCTTTTCGTTAATTTGATGTTCATTGAATCGATATAGATCTTTAATCGAATTCGTGAAATCCATGATATAATAACATATACGTGAAGGAAATCATGATGAGATATGATAATAAGATTCCTATCATGTGCTAGAGTAATAAATACGCCGGACTTGCCATGAGATAATCATATGGATTATATATTTAAATATAGATGATAGTCTCATCATAGCAATGGTGCAAGTATCCTTAGACTTGAGGTGCTCAAGGATATCGTGAATGTTGATTTTGTACTTTGACTTCATTCCTTGTTACCTTCTAGAGGTCGGTTATAGTGTGATGATTGGGTACAGCTTAAGGTATTCAAAGGTAATTGAGTAGCTGAAAGTTCGCCGCTGATAGAGGAAGAGTATACATATGGCCCTCTTGCCGGAATCATTACTCGGAAATCTCTAACCATGGTAAATCCCATAGTGTCTTGGAGAAGCATAACTGATGAGTAATGGAGTCGAGGCCAGATCTAATATCACTTAGGCGAGATGTAAGCGTAAGATAGTCTAGTGGGAGCTACACATTGTCCATGCTTTGAACCCGATGGGTTATAGAATGGTGAAATAGCCAATTAGGCGATATTGTTTTATGGAAGAGGGTTTGTAGGTAGACTACGGCTCTCCGGTCGATTAGAGGTCTGATGTGTTGCTAGATACGCTCATGACTTGCTTGAATTCAATGGTTTAATAAAGTGGCCCAGCTATGCTTAGGGAACCTAATGGGTCGCACTTAGAAGATGGAGACTTGATATAAAATGGACTTGAATGTGATCGATTATGGCGACTTCACATTGGGGGTTATAAAGCTGCAGGGTTTGAAGAATCCCGGCCCAATTTAGAAGGACTCATTTAAGTGGGATAGGAAAAGCTTGCTCATGGGCTTAAGGCCATGATAGAGCATCTTACCATGCATGGGGTGCGTAACATATTCCATCTTTGGGTGAGGATTTTGGTCCTTTCATGAGGTGGGTTTATACATAAATATGTGGTTATGGGAGAAGCCTAAGCCTTACACAATGGTTGATGTAACACCTAGAAATATACCCAGCAGTTTTATAACATATTAAGGGTATAAATAAGTTAAATTGTATTTTTCGGAATTTATATTGCTAAGAACAAAAATGAAATAAAACGAGTGTCTAGAGTCGAGGAGTAAAATAGTAAAATGTCACATTGTTAAAGACTTAAGGGTTATAAGAGGGAATAAGTTTATATACCATTATAGATTATTTAATAAATAAAAGTGTAAATGAAAGAAAGAAAGAACTTTAACAAAAAGAAATGGAAAACTTAACAAAAATGACAAGTCAAACATGGCCCTATGAAAGAATAATAGATAAGACCAAATTTGGTCTTGTAAAGGAACATTTCTCCTTTCGGTTTGAGAGCTTAGGGTTATGGTTGAGAAAAGAAGAGAAGAGTCGGTGATTTTGCTCCATGTGATCAAGGATTTTGGTGATCAAGAAGAAGAAGGAAGAAAAAGAGAAAGAAAAGATTAAGGTATGAAAGCTAAATCTAAAACCCTTTTTGAAGAAGTTTGGGTTTGGGGAAAACCCTAACTTTGCATAATAATGATGGTTGTTAGTCTTACCTAAGTTATATGGTTGTTTGAGATGGTTGTGGTCCTCAATTGAGGAATGTTTGTGTATAGAAAATGTTAGGGTTTTAGGGGAGATGCTGTCAAAAATTTTCCAAAACCCACGTTTTTGTTTTGGTTATCACTCATCAAAATTGAGTGATTCAAATTTACGGGTAATTACAAATACTAGGAAAACAAATCTCCTTGAAATAAATTAATATTCAAATATGGACCCCATTGGACCCGAAAGAATTTGTCAAAGTGGCTTCTGTTTTAAGGCCCGATTTCCGATCTGTTTTGGTATAGCTTTAGTGTTTAGGCCATAACTTGGCCATCACTTGTCCAAATTGAGTGATTCAAATTTCTAAATAAACTATACTTCTAGGAGAACAAATCTTCTTGAAATGATATCAATTGGTTGTGGACAGAAAAGTCTTAGTGAAGCTGCATTTCCCAGGCGGAGTTTACAGTATTGGAATTCTGACTTTAGTCATTTAGCCATAACAGTCATCGATCGTAGCTTGGGTGATTCAGGTTGTAGGTAAACTAGACTTCTAGGAGAACAAATCTCAACTTGAAATAAGTGTATTTAAGTTGGACTCCATTATACCTAAATTCAATTCTAAATGGAACCACATTTGTAGGAAATATTTTGGTATAAAAGTTTCAAGTGAATAAATGAAATTGGCAAAAAGAATTATAAAAAAGTGATTGCCATCGAACTATGATTACATGGAAGACGAGGAAATACGAGCAATACTAGAACATGATCATATAGGTTATGATAGAAATGCTTGATTATAATTATGTAGTAGCAAAGAAATCTTTGTGCAGAGAGTATCTCGTGTGATCGTGTGATTGGCGATTATCAGCGTGTATATAGGATGTAAGCAGACATGAATAAAAATTTAATAAAGTTGATTATGCGCATATGTCCTGGTAGATGGATAGGTAGGCATGCTGATAGGGATTACATCATATAGTTGGCCCGGGTTTGGAGTCATTACAGTGGCCCAGTTTGGTGTCTGATGGGGATGCTTGTCTCGTACGATGATAGTACCTTCGGGTACATACCGGTTTATCACCGTATCCATTGCGGAATATGCGAGCGAAGACCGCGAGATGAAATCGCGATGGGTTGAAATGGTTATAAGAACCATGTAACATGAAAACGATGATTGAATTGAAAATGTGATAAATTTCTGATAATATAAAAGAAATCTTATGTATTATGAAGAATGAATGTAAACTCTATAAATGACATAATGTCACAGTAGTGGATATATGAACAACTAATGTGCAAATAGGAATTGTGTTAATTGTATATTGTCATTGAGGACCACTCTAGTGGTGTTATATGTTATGTTTCCGCCCAAGCTATAAACAGTATTTCATCCGTGAAGTCTTTGAAGAACATCACAATATAGCTGTGGGACGACCACAGTGATAGGAGTCAACATCTATAGGTTGCTACCTCTGATTTGATTATGTACATGTAAAGTTTTTTTTTTCATAATATGATTTGTATATGTATAGAGAGTCGATGGAATTTGGATGTTTGTGCGGGACATTATAGATACCATTATGGCGATAGTGTTAAAAGTTTGTTCCTCAGGATTAAGTTTTAAGTTATGCAGAGCATTCGGTTATGTATTTGAGAATGGGCCACCCAATGTCGATGCTTTCGAATTAAAGAGTCTTCGAGTCATAATCGCGTTCCCCGTCTTCCGCTGGCGAAGGTTAGAGAGCGCGACGGATGATCTATCGAGCCTTAATCTCCTTTATTTGAGAGAGAAGTGAGTTTTCTCTCTTGTTCTTGAAAAACCAAGAAGAAGGAGAAGGTTGAGGCATCTTCTTCATCCCACTCATTGAAACGAAGCTTGGCTGTACTTGAGCTTGTTTTTCAGCTCGAGTCTCTGTAAAGGTTCTTGGGTCTAGTCTTCGTGTGGATACCGTTAAAGGCAGACGGGGCGTGGTTCATTTCTAGTCGAGCTGCGAGCACCCCTCAGTAGATCACAAGGTATGTCGTCTTTTGAACTCTTGGTCTTTGTTTAGTTCGTTTGATGGAAACTATGATGGTCGATGGGTGATTCCGATTTTTTTTTTTATTTATTTCCCTTTGTCTGTGGTGCCAGCAGCACTTGGAATCTCTGAGTGGTATCGAGCTTACTTAGTTTAATCAAATCAAATCTTGGCTGGCGTTTTAGGTTTTTGGTACCCGTGTTTTCAAGGTTCAAATTGAGATTTTGGTGTGAAAAGTATAGATCAATGTTATTCTTCACTGGAATCTGGTCATGACATGATCAGGATGGTTATTATGAAGGAGAAGCGGCTCGGATGAGATTAATACCAAAGAGATTCGGATTTTTACATGTTTCTGTGGTTGTAGAACCACCGTGGCGGTATGACGTTCGTTCCCCCGGCGATCGTGACACGTGCGGCGTCGTGTGCGGCTTGTCGCGGCGTGGTTTTACGAGTGGGGTTTTGAACTCTGCGGCGTCGGCGTAGCAGCGTGGCGGCGTGATCTGTCGCGAGAAAGCGCTCTCTGGTGCCTTGTTTGTTTCCTTTCTCTTATGGTTTTGCACCAATTTTGGAACACACTACTCTAGTATGTTTGAAATATAAATGTGCAAGTTAAAACTGAACCGTTCAGCTTTAAAATTTCTAGAATCATGGACTTCAAAAAACGATGTTGAAATTACCTACGAGAGAACTTTGGACATAAATGCTCTTTTGCAAATCTCGGTTCAAGGAGTGGAATCGAGATTATGGTTCAAGGAGTTGAACAAATTGGAAATTTAAAACTTGAATCGATTTTTATAATTCAAGGAGTTGAATCAGTTAAAGATTTGAGAGTTAGATCAGACTTGTGGTCGAGAGTTGGACGAATCGGGTTCATAGATTCGAGTTGAAGAATGGAGTTAAGTTAGTGTTGAACAAAGCAAAGTAGATATTTTCAAGTGTGAAAAACCTTTTCATCGTACTTTTGAAATCATGGGTGCCATTATCTTTTAACTTTCAATGGATTGCATTAGAGAATAAAGTTTAGAAGTGTATGTTGGCATGATGGATGATTATGGACTTTGCCCAATGGTGATTGAGCATATTGCATTTGATTATTATTTCTTTTTCGGTAAATAGGGTTTGCGTGTCCCTGCCTCTTTCTATTTTCTCGATGTAGTTCTCTTCTCATCTAAATCCCCCTCAAATGTAACTTGAGGTTCTTCTTTTGAATGTATGTAATTAGATTACATAGGATTAGGATTAGTTGATGGAGATATAAAAGAGAAAGGAGTGTGGAGGAGGATCCAAGAAAGAAGACCTAGAAATGTAAATGTGATTTAATTTCATGGGTTGTAATAATCATCGTGTTCTAGGTTTGACCTAGTCGATTCCATATTGGCTCGTGGATTGATTTTAGAATGTCCGTAATCATGCCGTATAGTTAGGTAACTATCTTTATAATTTCATGAGGTAGATGGATTAAGCATGCTAATGAAATGATGAGACTTATCTAAAGAAACCCCTCGATTATTAACATGGCATTAAGACTAACGTCTTCCACTAATATTGCGTGAGCAAGATTCTTCTAGAGCTCGAGTTGTTAGGTAAACCAAGCCTTCTCATCAGATATGTTCTATCCATGAATGATTTTCTGATTAATTGATTTGGACTTAACTAGACTCATTAGCTTGTTAGGCAAAGCCCAGGTTAATGTTTGATAGAAGATTGGGTTAATTTACATAAGATGTACCGTATCATTGGGCTAACCTTGATGATAGTGCACAAATCAACAAGTTGATAGCCTTTGGATTCGATAGTTGCATCGGGTTGCGGGTGGTATAAGATACCTATTGATCAAGATAAACATTGGGTAAACCCGAGTCACTCTAGTGATATTAGTTTATTAGTACATCACGATCGCGTTGGTATGGACAAGATACCTACCTTTTAATCCGAGATGGCTTGTTGGGCGAGCCCGAGGTCGTTCTTGGTGATATTGGATATCGACCACTAAAGGAACCTCCATATAGGTTCTCTTGGATCAATAGTGGGGCATATGGATTCGTAATAACATAGCGGGAGCCATAATGTGTAATTATCAAGCCGTAACAATTATGCATTTTTTAAGTCTGATCTAACATGATCTCTTTTACATCTAGTTTGATGGAATCGAGCCATGTCATCGATAATGAACTTCGTTCAATGTTGGATGTGATAAGTTGTCGATGCCAGCTTCATGGTTGGCTAAGGAACGAGAATTGTTCTCGAGGAAAAAGAATAGCTTATGTCCTTGATGGCCCGCTCCCTCGATCCCACACGTTAATGCATTTGATGAAGATCATAATGCATATCATAAGCACACTTGAATGTGATGTGATTGCCACATGTATCATGTTAGCATCTATGTCACGATTAGCGAGCTTAACATGAAATTTATGATAGCTCATGCGGGTTGTCATTCATATGAAGAGGTTGTTTCATGGCTTGAGGCCGCATTTATTTCGCTCGAAGCATGTAAGAGGGGACATCTCAGTGCGAGTATATGCGCGAGATGAATGGATATATTGTAAGGTTGGATCAGCTCGGTTTGCTATAGACTGATAGATTAAGTATAGACTTAGTGCAGTTTGGATTTACTTGATAGTTTGCACATTTGTGCTCAGTACCAAGATGAAAAATAAAAGACCACCATGCACGAGCTATCTGACTTAGCCATGATTAAATCCACCTTGAAAAGAATTAAAGCTGTGATGCTTGTGAATTCTTCTGGTTCCTAGAAGAGTTCTAAGAAACGAAAGAGGAAAATCTACTGGCCAGGGAGAAGGCGACGGAGACTTCCTAAGGGTGCGCTTCCGTTATGGAAAAGATGATGGCCATTGGAGGAGAAATTGCAGGCCTACATGGTCGAAGAAGGTGGCTGTGATGCACCAACACCTTCGGTATTTATGTCATTGAGATTAATATTGTTTCTCATGAAACCTTCGGATGTGGATCAGGTTGTGGCTCACATATGCAATGATATGTAAGGCCTTAGGAATAATAAGGCTTCCTTGAGAGTGATCTTGAGTTGGCAATGGTGCAAGAGTTGCAGTTTTTGCTATTGGGACTTATGTTTTGTACCTCCATAGTAGACTTTGTTTGAATTTGGATGATTGCTTTCGTGTGCCAGCTTTAACAAAGAACGTTATCTTTGTTTCCCGTTTGAACAAGAAAGGGTATCATTTAAAATTTTGTGACAATGGTTGTTACATTATGTTAAATGATGTCTTTTATGCTGGTGGTACTTTAAGCAATAGGATTTACATATTGGATATGTCAAATCCAATTCTAAATGTCAATGACAATAAAAGACAAAAAGGAGATAATTTTAAATCATCGATTTTATGGCATTGTCGTCTTGGCCATATAGTGAAGCCTGTGACTAAGTTACAAGAGTGGTAGCTTGAGGTCATTTGATTATGAATCATTTGACACATCATGAATCATGCTTTGTTAGAGCGAGCGACCAGGTGTCTTTAAAGGAAAGGGTGAGCAAACCTGAATGGATATTCGATTGATAATATTGATGTATGTGGTCTATGTCGTGCATGCCAAAGGTGGTTTCATTTACTTCATAACCTTTGTGATGACTATTCACATTACCTACTTGTATCTTATAGTACAAGTTTGAGATATTAGAAAGTTCAAAGAATTCGAAATGAGGTAGAAACAACTTAGGAGAGTATTAAATAACCCAGGTCGGATCTAGGTGATGAATACTTAGAAACGAGGTTTTGGATTATCTTAGGAACAATGGATTTGTCTAATGGACTCCGCACATGCTGCAACACAATGGTGTGGGAGAAGAAACAGACCTTGTTAGATATGGTGAAAGTCTATGATGAGCAAAGCAAATCTACCTAAATCCTTTTGAGGTTATGCACTTGAAATTTCTTTATTTATATCTTAAACAAAGTCCCGTCAATCGATTGAGGTTATTCCATATAAGATATGGACTAACAAAGCCTTATCTTTCTCACATGAGTATGGGGTTGTCTGCTTATGTAAGTAGACGATTATTCGAATAAACTTGAAATTTAGAATGGAGCAAATTAATACTGACCGTAGAATATCCTAAAGCGATTGGATATGGTATGACACTTTGGGCAAAATTCGTTTGTTTTTCAAAGCATGATGTATTCTTGGAGAAAGAGTTTATCTTAAGAGAAGACAGTGGGAGCAAAGTTGAGCTTGATGAAGTTTAAGATGCTCTAACAGACGTGTCTCATCTGACTAAACCTGAAGCTGTAATTCGTGGTGATGAATTAATAGTTGACTCTTCTAAAACCTGAGTTCTTCGTAGGACACATACTAGGACAACATGCGTTCCCGAAAGATATGGATTTCTCATCCCTAATTTAACAAGGACGTATTGAGCCGACTACCTACGAAGAATCTCTTAGCCGTTAGGAAGTTTGATAAATAGCACACAACTGATGAGATGGATTCCATGTATAAACAGTATGAGCTTTGTTTTGATCCGCGAGAAGGATAAAACCCATAGAGGTGCAAGTGGATCTTCAAAGAAGGCTTAAGACAAAGGTAATCTGTTACCTATAAAGCTAGGCTTGTGGCTAAGGGTTATCATCAAAGGCGAAATTGACTCTCGTGGACTTTGCCTTTTGAGTCGGTGGCCGTGCTTAAATCCATAAGGATTCTCTAGTCATTTCATCATCACCCAGTTATGAGATGGCGAATGGTGAGAAACTTTATGAGCAACTGCGAGGGAAGTTCATAATACATAACATAGCATGAAGGAAATCACGATGAGATCATGATAATAAGATTCATATCATGTGCAATTATGTTAGTATCTAAATTATCCCTAGTCATAAAATTAACGAGACTGGACATTGTTAACCCGGACAGACTAGCACATGTCATACCCCTTGATTGATTCAATGGTGGATCTTATAAACTATGAGCATGAAGATTAGTTAGAGTTGATGTGGATACTTGCTAAAGTAAATTTAAGTACATCGAACTATGAGAACGAATCATATGGATATCTATTTAAATATAGATGATAGTCTCATCATAGGGTAGTGCAGTATCCCTTGGCGGTGCTCGAGGATATCGTGAATGTTGATTTTGTACTTTGACTTCATTCCTTGTTACCTTCCAGAGGTTGGTCATAGTGTGATGATTGATTAACTTAAGGTATTCAAAGGTAATTGGGCAGCCTCTGAAAAGTTCGCCACATGATGGGGAGAGTATACACATGGCCTCTTGTTAAAATCATACCTCGGAAATCTCTAGCTATAGTGATGTACCATGAAGAATGTCTTGGTGCAAGCGATGAGTAATAGTCAGAACAGATATGATATACATGGGCTAGATGTGGCGTAGCGATAAGTGGGAGCTACATTGTCCATTACTGAGTCTAATTGGGGTATAGAATGGTGAAAGAACATTACTATAGTGTTTGTTTATGGAAGGGTTTGCAATTAGACTAGTGACTCTCGATGGTGGGGTCATGATGTGTTGCTAAATAATGTTCATGACTTGTTTGATTGATGGTTTAATCGAGTAGCCAACATAGCAGAGAACTCGGGTCACACACTTAAAGATGGAGACTTGATATAAATGGACTTAGATGTGATCGATTATGAGGACTTCACATTAAGGAATTATCACCGACTCGGATTAAAATCCCCCGGAACTAAGAGGACTCATTTAGAAAGTGGGATAGGAAAAGCTTGCTCATGGGCTTAAGGCCCACGAGGGCAATGCTACCATGCATGGAGATGCATGTAAAGATATTCCATCTTTTAGTGAGGGCTTTTGGTCCTTTCCGCAGTGGGTTTCTCCTATAAATATGTGGTTTGGGAGAAACCCAACACAATGGTTGATACATCAAACCTAATGTCCTTTGTTTAAGATAGAAGTGAGGTTTCTCTTTCTTGTTATTGAGAAGAACGAAGAAGAAGGTTGAGAGCATCTTCTTCATCCCTCGTGGAACGAGCTTGGCTAGCACTAAGCTTGTTTTCAACTCCTATCTCCTTGGAGGTTCGGGTCTAGTTTTCTTGTGGATGCAGATTGGGGCAGACGAGGATGTGTTTCGTTTCTAGTCAGCGCAAACACTCTCAGTAGATCATAATGGTATATCATTTTTTGAACTCTTGGTTTTGGTTTTGATGAAATATGATGGTCGATGGGTGTGATTCGATTTTTTTTTCTTATTTCCATTGTTGACAATGCCCGCGGCATAGGGAATCCTCTGATATCTTGGGAGGTTTGAGACCTGAGTGCGGGAATTTGTAGTTCTTAATCTCACAAGCAGGACTGAATCCTTTCTCTCTATAGCGCCATACATGCTTTAAGCACATGAACTCTGGATGGAAGAATTTGACACATCCTCAAATCATGGAAGCGTCGTGCGACATCAAACCTTTCTCTAGCCCGTCTTTTGTAGTCGGCGTATATACAACCTCCATTTTCTCCCCAATGGAATTTTTCGTTTGGGTTTTAGGTAATATGGTACTCATGGTCCTCCAGTATGGAGGTCGAGGCTCATAAGGCTCAACACTCAAGACTTTATGGCAAATTTGTGGAAGAACTGATCATTCAACAATCAAGTGTTATCATCGCTTTGATCTCGACTACATGAGCACCTAACCTCAGCACCACACCTCCTTTGATTCCTCTAATTTCATGGAAGCAACTCACAACTCTCAAGTTCATATCGGTACACCTAGTTCCCTTCGCGATGCGCATGCATCTGACGGTGGTTCTCAAATGCATATCACTACCTAAACTCTCTTTAGATAATGCTTGGTATCTTAATGGTGGAATGACAAATCAAACCACTCGAGAACTAAGATCTAGTTGAATCCCGAATCGACATATCTGACTCGAGAAACTTGTCGATTGTAATGAAACTGCCCTTCCTAGCATGTAAGTCATTTGAACATGTCGACATTTAAACCCCTTGTCTCTACTTATGATATCCTATTAGAACCATAATTAAGTAAAACCTGTAGCATACCACAATTTACTTTACACAACAATGTTATTGTGGGTTTCATGCATCACATTGTAGTACCATAATCTTTAGACTCGGTATTGATTAGTACTTAAAAGTGTTGTTTGGAGTCCTATTTAAGATAGGTTTGGTGCTTTTTATTATTCTCATCATATTAATTAAGCGTCGACATGCGGGTGGGTGTATCTGATTTTGTTTCGAGGTTGTTTTTGGTAGTTTTGCAGATTTTAGGGAGCCTCAGCCATCATATCAAGCTTGGCATTCCAATTATGATGTTTTATCACCCAGAGTTCGTATGGATTCTTAGCGATTTCATCAATAGGGATGAAGAAATGTCAAGAGTGGAAATGAAGAAATGCGGTGATTGATGCGGAGCTGCTTGCGGGAGGCAGTGATTTTAGCTATGGCATAGCAAAAATTTGTTCGCAATGGTAGCGAAAATTCGCGATCCCCAGCAAAATTTTCGCTATGCCATATTTTCGCTATCATAGCGAAAATTCGCTATCATAGCGAAAATTACATTATCGTAAGCGAAGAATTGCATGTAGCGAAATTCAAATTTTCTCACATCTCTGCCCGATTCTATTAAGATAGCGAATTTTCGCTAAGATAGCGAAATTTCACTATGATAAGCGAAATTCCTTTGTGCATGAAATTGCGCCCTCGTTTGTGATCCCAAGCGACCCGTTTTTGTAATTCCCATTTTGCCCTCATTGAATCATATTGTTTTGGCTATTTTGGTATTTCACACATCTTGTGGTATATAAGCCACCTTATGGACAAATTGTAACCACAACACCTTAACTTTCAATCCCACAGCTTTTCATTTTAAGGTTCTGGGTTTCTCTCTTCTCTCTCCTCTTTCTCTCATTTTCTCGGTACGAACACACCTTTGAGGATGACAAGCTCAAAGGATGTTTAGCCTAAGCCTCAGTATGAAGGAGGGTTCTTTGGGATGGTTAATGGTGGTTTTACTTGAGGTGTTACTCCCAGTTTAAATAGGCAGTCTTGCATTTATGTGTTCAGGCTTTCCAAACTAGGGTTTAATGCTATTTAATGTATTTCCTTTAATTGTCTTGGCATGCTTTGCAGGTTCAGTGCATTCTTAATGGTAGATACATTTCATTAGATGTCATTTCTGAGCCCTTTAGTGGGTTAAATGATATTCTTCAAACTCTTGGGGCATTAAATGCTCGATAAATGCTTTAGCTCTAGGAGTGATTTTAAGAGTTGTTTTAAGTTAAACAAATATTGGTTTGGCTATGACTATATGTCATTTTCCTAATCGAGGAAATAACTTGAGGACACCTTTATAACCTCATTTATCAGCTAGTGACGAGCCTTGAAAGGTCTCCATTCACGCCTTATTTTAAGCCCATTTGAGTTAACTGAGTAATAACCAAACATGTTTTTAATCACCGAATCGAAAAAATCCAAATGAAAGCCTCAATTTTGAATCATGATACAAATCATTTGTGGGATGAAGCCCATCGGAGTGTTCAACCACACAGGCAGCTATCTTTGAAGTAGCTTAACTACGGCGTGGGAGGAAAATAGGAGCAAATTTTGTTGATTCGAATCCTTTAGTGGCACGGGCCAATTTTCGATGGGCGAGGCTGCTTAGCCCGCGTGTGAAATGCTTTAAGCCCGCCTAAAATATTAAGACAGCGGACTATCCAGAGACGGGGCCGGTCTTGGAAGCGGTCGAGAAATCTAGGGTGTCTTCCCATGGAGCTAACCTTGAGGCGGTCAGTTTAGAGTTAGGTTCCCAATGACCGTCCTACCATATGGGATCATTTATGAATAAGTAGCGGAGAAAATCACGCAAAAGTGATATTTATCACTGGATTTCTCAGTTTCCAAATCCCTTATTTCTCGGAAGGTTAATCCTTAATAGGAAGTAAGAGATTTTACTCCTAAAATTAAGGGAAGATTAATGAACTACGCCCTATATATCGGGAAGATCTCCCATAAGGTAAGGGTATCGAGACTGTGCTAAAACTCTTTCTCTTATTCTTGTCCATCTTTTGCTAACTTAATCATCGGAGGGGCGACCGGCCTACCGGATCGCCTTTTACGGGATTCACATTCTTGGCTTCTTTGATACCTAGAGGTTCAATCGATTGTGGTAACAACACCTGTTGTTATGTTAAGGACAAACTCACCAAGATAACTCTAGTTCAAGGAAAACTACATAACGGTTTGTATTAATAGGACATCTCTCGTCTAATAATACCTCGATTATAGAAAGTTACTTAGTGTTGTTGTGTCTCCACCAATTACTACCCCTCATGTTTCAACAACTCCATTTTCTGCTACATCCTCTCTCAGTACAAGACTTCCTTATCGTGGACTAAAACACATCAGGCTATTCCTTTGGCACAAGAAGCTGGGTCATCGTCATTATTCAGTATTACAAAAGGTGTTGCACCATTTGCATGTCCCAGTACATCTCCTACAACATTCTGATATGTTTTGTGAAACTTGTCAACTAGGAAAGTTGCATCACATTAACTTTCTTTCTATTCCATTAAAGACTTCTAAACCATTACAACTTGTACATTCTAATAAGTGGGGTCACACTCCTTATACCTCTCCAAAGAGTTATGTTACTATATTTGTTTTGTTGATGATTTTACAAGATTTGCATTGCTTTATCCTTTACGCCTTAAGTCTGATGCAACAACTACCGTTCTTACTTTCATTTAAATTTCTTTTTCTTGTTTCTGATTTGAAGATATGGAAATGGGTGAGGGGGTTTAGGCTTTTAACTTTTAGAAAGAGCAAAACACATGTGGGAGGTTTGGAAAGAGTGTGTGTGAGAAGAGAGAAAATCATGTGCTTTTGAAACGTGGGGTTATCTTAGTCTAAGAATTGTTGGGATTCTCAACAACGGGGAGAAAGAAACCCAGTAACCCAAAGACCCCCAAAAAACCTTGAAACCCTAGATTTCCAAATCCCATCCCTGATGAATAGTTGAAGAGAACAAAACTAAATCTATACCTTTGTTCCTCTTCCAAAAGAGGGGAGAATAAAAGTAAAAAGAAGAGGACTAGAAAGTTCCTTGAAAACTTTTAAAGACCTTGAAGAAGAAAGCAAAGTACAATAAACTGATAATTCATAAAATCAAACAAACCTTCACCATTCAAACTTCTTTGGAGTATGCTCTCGACTGAGAATAGTGCAAGGCCCAGAAAGGGGAAAAGAACCCGAGAGCTAGTGAGTAGAAAAAACAAAACCCATAAATGAAATAAATAGAAAAAATGGAAAAACATAACGAAGAAGAGAAAAGGTTGCTATCTTACAAACCTTCCTCTTTGGAAACTTTTTCCAGATGGGTAGGACAAAAAAAAATGGGAGAGGTAACAGAGACTTAAAAAAGCCCCAAAAAAATTCAAAAAACAAGGGGATTTAGGCTTTTAGAAGACTAAGATACAATGAAAGAGCACGAAGAAGAGATAGATTTTCGCTTCTATGCTTGTCTCCACCGCTGCGGTGATCTTCATCGTCTTCAAGTCTCTACGCCGCTGTTGATTTCTCTTTCTCAAAGGGAAGGGCGACTAGAGGCTGACGGGCATACGGCCAGTTGTGGAGAAGATAATCATTTTGGATAAAGTAAGAATTAGGGTTTGGATAAGTAAAGGGGATATTTTCTATTTAATAGGCAATGGGCCATTTCAGCTTAGGGTGCATGTGCAGATTGTTTCGGCAGTTGTCCAGTTAGGACCAGTGACTGATTTTTAGTCGATAAAATTAAAAGTGACTGACCCAATTTAGTTGATCGGGCTAGCCCGATAATTAGAACTTAAATTACGGATCTACTTCCAACCCCATCGTCATCATTCTCCTTTATGTCGGCTTTCCCATCCTTTTTCGACACCTCGAGGTTGAAAGAGAAACATCCTCGATGGCTTGCGTACATATGAGTCCATTTGCACGCGGCAATTTCTGGCGTGCATGCGATCTTGACTTCCCTGAAGCCCGACCGGGCTTCTCAAGCGCTTGTTAGAGTGTCTTCCCTTGCATTTCAACCACCATAACTACATTCGGTCTTCGTAGCTACTTAACAAAGCTCTTCGCCCCTCTCGAGACGATGTTTAAGAAAGGGTTTAGTGCTCGGGTTGCCTCAGATTGTCGTAGGCAAACTAAAGCGAGAGAATGCGTTGAAGGTGGAGGTGGAGGAGGGAGAGAGGGTGGGTGGGATCAAGCATTTTTTTTTTTTTTTTTAAATAAAAAAATTTGGGGGTAAATTACATAGTAACATGTTGCGAGAGAAGAGAAATAGTGAATCGAGAAATTATATAGTGATATATGCAATTTTTTTACATGTAACAATTACATTTCTCTTAGCCATTTTTCGAAGACAACATAAATTTGGGATTATTCTCAGTTGATCAAAAAATTGAGATTATTTAAAGAAGAATGAGTGGAAGTTAAGATTATTCCCTATCAATTTTCCTATAAATAATCACAACAAAATACTCAAATATACTATAATACAAAAACAAGATAGTAAATAAAAAAAATGAATGTAGTAGAAAATTAAATCAAACATTTATATTATGTCACTATTTTAATGTTCTATCTAGCATTAATAATCCATGTTAATTTCGGACTGACCAATATAATAATATATGAGACTGTAGGAGGAAGAGCATGAGATTGAATTCAATATTTTGTGAATCAACATCAGCGGAGAGACTAACGGGTTGTTTGTTTACAGTTTTTGAAAATCGTTTCTTATCGTGAAAGACAAGGAGTACAAGGAAATCACTAAGGACACCGTTTGGTCCCTAATATTTTTATTCTAAAAAACATAACATAAGCATTAAATTTAGAGAATAAGATTAATAATTTTAAAAGATATATAATTTTATGTTCTTTATGTTTCAAAAAGCGACCAATAACAATTTTCAAAATAGGAACCAAACATACCATAATTGTTTATATTTCATGATTTAACATAAAAATTTAACAACAGTAACATGCATTAGTTCTTGAAATTGTTATATTTTTCACGGGTACGATAGCTGCGGATACTATTGTTATTATTGTTAATTAAAATCTGAGAATAAAAGGAAAACTTTAAATGGAAAATGAAGAAGAAATATATATAATTACCCATGCTCTAGATGCGGCCCGGAGATATTGCTTGCTTCGTAAGGCGCTCTCCACCTCTTGCCTTTTCCTCCTTTTGCTTTCAAGATTAATGAATGCTTCTTCAAACTTCCTCTCTATTTTCGGTACATCGGATGGATCTACATGGTAGAAAATTGGGATAGTGTTTTGCCATTTTCTTCACACACTCAATGATCTTCAGCAGTTCATCTAAACACACCATGTTGAATGGCGTAGCCTTTTGAGAAAACCACTACGCAAAATCTTGACTCTTCAATAGCTTTCAAGAGTTTTGGCCGAATCTCACTTCCTTGTTTGATTTCTTCATCATCTCTAAAGGTGTGAATTCCTCTTTCGGTTAAAGCAGTATAGAGATGGTCTGTGAAGTTCCCCCGAGTGTCTTCACCTCTAAAACTCAAGAAAACATCATATTTCCATTGCGGAACCAAAGCTGAAGAAGAAGATGAGGCTCTTGTGGAATCCATCCTTACTGTGATTCTGTCACAAAATCGCAAGAAAATTGAGAGTTTGATATTTGTTGGTGAGAATGCGAGGGAGGAGATGTTTTATAAAAAAAAAGCATGGGCCAAACGAGAGGAGTGCATAGGGAGCCCTAGATTAATATCTTGGCCCTGCTTGTAGGCCATACAGGATCTATAAGTTAATGACGATTACACACATATACTCCCCTGATCTCAACGTGGCTCTAATCCCATTCATACTTATTTTTTCTTTTTCTTTTTTTTTCGAAAGAAATGCGCATTCATAATTTTATTTATTTTTAAAGGAATAAGCATTCATACTTAAGACATTTTTTTAAATAATAAATTCATACTTAAGACTTTTATTGTTTGAATAAAAATTCATACTTAAAACTTAAAAATTAAAAAAGAATATAAAAAAAAAAATCAAACAACTTTATATTTAATATTACTTATAGTGAAAAGGAAAATTATGTTTGTAAGGGTTGTGGGTCTTAAAATTAAGAAATAAGCCACATAACTTTTAAAAAACCAGGTTAAAAACTATCAAAATTTTGAAAATTAATGCAAAAAATGTTGATACTCGAAAAATATATTTAACTAAGTTGAAATTTTTAATTAAAAAATTGACATGTACTCATTACTTTAATTTTATTTATATTTCTTCTATTATTAATTAAATAAATAAAATTTTTGAATCCAATTAAATATATAAATTAAAAAACAGAAAGAAGCAAACAAAGGTTAGGTGATAATTTATAATAAATTTTTGAAAACATTAAGGCTTTGTGTAAAAAGTATATCTTTAAAAAAGTTCTAAAACAATATTGTTTTGGAAATGAAAAAATTTTGTTTGCGGTTTAAAATTTTTAATAATTTGTCTGACTTTATATTTTAAAATGAATTTTTTAAAAAGTAGTTTATTCATCATAATATATTTTTTATCATTCTTTATATTTATATAATTATTTATTTATTTTTAAAATAAATCTAAAATAATTGAAGAATTTCTTGAGGATGTCCATTTAATCACATTTTTGGAGTTTTTCTTAATTTGATCTTCTTTTCTACCACTTCATGCCACATAAAAAGTTCCTTATTTAAAAAATCTCATATAGTAGCTTTTAGAGTATTTATCCCTCTGAGCTTTTATCTTTATTACCAGTTTTAAAAATTTCGCGACATATGTAAATTTTAAGGGTCGGGTTATTCTGAAACATAATTCCCCTTAGAAACAATTCTATACGTGTATCGGCATATGTAGTTAGTGTACTTGAACTTGAGAACTAGGCGAGTTTGCAACTTTGCAATGCCATGTAAATCGGGTGAGAGATATAAAATCTTTAGAAATTAATTAAAAAAAGTGGTAAAGTAGAATTTGGCAAGGGCAAGTCAGTTTCAGACCAGAATAGGGCTAAAGGGTAAAACTCAGTCCAGTTAGTAGGGCCTAATTTACATCGTCTTATCATTTAGTGTGATCCATTCCCCTATCTTAGGGCCAAGCTGACGCGGGCGACTTAACCTTATGTGTAAAAAAAAAAAAAAAAAAAGGTTAAAAACTTAGAAAAATGCAAATTTTGGGCTTCAAATTAGATAAGCAAATTATATTTTTCTCAAAGCGTGATTTCGACACTATGAAATTTTCCTCGATGGCTGCACATTGCATTGCAACTATGAGACTAGATTAAATCTATTCCTACTTTTCTCTCTGGCCCCTCGAAGAATTTTCTCAAGTCAAAAGATGGTAAAAGCAAACGAAGTCTTTCAGAGTAGGATCACACCTTAACTTATTATTTATTCATAGATAAGCGCAAGGCGACGAACACATCCGCGCCGTTCTTTTCCTCCCATTTCAGCAACCCCCCACACACACACACTTGGCTCCTTGATTTCCATCTCAATATCAATCAAAAAACCCGAAAACTTTACAAATATTTATGAAATAAGAGATGAGATTAGGGTTCATGTGTGCGTATTTGCCTCCATGGAATGGGTAAGACTTCGTTGTCACTCTTTTGGAATATCTCTTAAAAACATAAGGCTTGGATTGCTTCAAAATGGTTCTACAAACCTTAAGCCAAGGTATGTACCATGTCTTCCTTAACTTGTATTGTTATTAGTGGTATTGTAGACTCTAATTTCGTGTATGGGAAAAGTTGTATTCATATCGAAATTAGAAAATCACGCTTCCAGAGATACATGGTTTTGATTTTGTGTTTATCTATAAGACAAACTTAAACCCTCTTTATTTTGTTTTCTTAATTTCCTTTTTCTATGCGGTTTCATCTATCTATTTTTATAATTATTTATCTTTTCAATCAAAAATTTTCCATTTTATTTTATTATTTTACTTATTATATTTTCTAGCACAATTATTAGACATGTAATTTTACAATTATAATCAAATAATAATAATGAAGAAATAAAGTAAATAAACAAAAATAAGTAGAAAATAATGTGCAAAGTTGGGCACATTGGAAGTGACACTTTCCATCCCATTATGAATCCATATATGAGGGACCACTTTTCTCTTAGGAATGGCAATGATCAGGGTTTGGGACAGTCACCCCAGTCAGATTTCAGTCTTGATTCTATTAATCCCTTCCACATTACGAGTCCCGAGCCACACTAGTTTTACAAAAAAGCGATAAATATGTTCCCAGGCTTAATATGCCGAGATGTGCGATCATACAATCGTCGTCTATGTGAGTAGGACAAATTTTCATTATATAAAAGAGTGTTTTTGGACACAATTTTTGCTGTTAAGACTGTGTTTAGTTCATACCTAAGTGCGATAAGTCTGAACTTCCTTGTGGGACACAGTGTGTGCGGAGCAGATATAAGATATATGCAGTAAAAGTAAAGCATACATGATATGTTTACGCGGTTTTGCAATTGCTACCTTTGTGAAGGTGTGCCCTGTCTGAGGATTTCCAATAATCTAATTCAAAGGTTATAATTAGTCTTATGTAATTACGAGACTCCCTCTTTTCCGGCCCTTCTTAAACCTAATCACTCATAGTGGAATTCAATTAACTCCACTTGTTTCCCTCTCAAAAGCATCGCACATACCATGCACACATTACATCGGTCGAGCATAAGATGAATTCCTAGACATCATCTTTCACCGCAAAGGTGAAAGATTGTTAACGTCTGATACCTCAATGGTATCACTCAGTACTCTTCAACACTTAGAACTTCACTTATTCTTCTTGAAGCTCTGCTCTTGAAATAAAATGTGGCTTGACTTCCAAACCCTTGAATTGAAAGCCTTGCAATTTGGTCTTAGAAGTCTTAATAAAGGATATTATCTAATATGATTCCAAGCCTTACCTTATTTTTCTTGAACTATCTTTCAAGCTATCCGAGGATGTAGGAGACTTGGCGCCCAAGTTTCCTCTTAAGATTGTTGACCTAATTCGGTTCCAACTCTAGTTTGATAGCTTGGATGATTGGATCCTCTTGATTTAAACCTTATCCCTTGATAGAGGAGTTCTAGGCCCATTGGTAGCCTTTTCCCTAAGTACCTTGGCCACCAAGGGTCCAGAATTGATTAATGTCCCACATTAGTTCTGACCTTAGTCTTGACTCTCAGGGCGGCCGTCCTGTTGTGAGGCGCCTTAGTCAAGATTTCTTACGGGTTCTTCTAGGGACTTCATGTTTAAACTATCAAACCTTCGTCAAACTTTATCTTGATAGCCATCTTCTTGTAGAACAATGGATAAAAAGATAGTAAACAATTCTAAAACCTAACAATATCCCCCCTTTGGCTATGTCTTCAGAAAAAACAACTCTTGAAGAATGTAACAAGAAAATGCATTAGGAAGAAACGAGAGATGCTGACACTTTGAGATGGTGCTAATTCATTGATAGTCTACGCTTTTATGTCCGTCATACTTTGTGAAGAAATACATAAAAAATTTTACCACAAAATTTAATCCTTCCTTTTCATTCTTTCTTCTCCTTTTTTATTGAAGGCTAGAAGCTGGAATTGTGTGTGTGTTGGGGGAGTCGAGGAGATAGCGAGGTTGAGGGTGTGAGATTGGCAGAGAGGAATCAGTTATCAAAAAGTAAGAACCAACAGGCGGCAACAAGATATTTGAGTGGGTTGAAGCAGACTATTAGAGATAAAATTGGGGTGCAGATAGTTTTCAGTGTGCAAGAGGCTAGAAGTAGCCACCGGACTTCCAATAAAATTTGTACATTAATGTTGTGTTTTTTATATTCATTAGGATTTTTTTTTTATTCATTAGGCTATGATTTCATGTAATTCCCGAAGGATATTCTGTTTTCACCAAAAACCTTGCTAGTATCATAAGATGAATCACTCTCTCTACAGCGCCATACATGCTTTAAGCACATGAACTCTGAATGGAAAATTTCAACACATCCTTAGTCATGGAGCGTCTGTCACGACACATCAAAACCTTTCTCTAAAGCGAAATCTTTGTCGGTCGGCGTATATCTGACCTCCATTTTCTCCCCGATAGAATTTTCGTTTGGGTTTCGAGTGGCTAGTGGTACTCATAGTCACTTGAAATTTAGCATGGAGGTCGAGGGTCATGGGCTGACACCTGAACTTTATGCGAATTTGTGGAAGGGTGGTCATTCGGCAATCGAGGTTATCATCACTTTGATCGGCTTCCACGTGCACCTAACCTCAGCACCACACCTCCCCTTTCCTTCCTCTAATTTCATGGAGCTGACTCTCCATGACTCAAGTTCATAGGTGCACCCTAGTTTCCTTCATAATGCATCACGGCGTCAAACCATAGTTCTCCAAACGCATACACTACCCTAAACTCTCTGCTAAGACAATGCTTGTAGTATCTTGCAGGTGGGGCGACAAATCATACCACTCAGTAAGGAGTCTAGTTGAGTCGGAAATCGGCATATCACGGCTCAGCCAAGCTTGTCGATATTAATGGCTCTACCCTTCCTATCACACATTTGAACATATCAACATTTAAACCCTTGTATCTACTTTGATATAATAGAATCATGAATTAAAGTAAAACCTCACGCGATTTACTTTACCTGACAATGTGCGTTGTGGAGTTTCATGCATCATGTTGTGAGTACCATAATCTTTAGACTCGGTGCTCAATGGGCCCCGAGCGACCAGCGCATTGTGAAATGGTAAGCCCACTTGGCATATTAAAGACAGCGGGACTATCAGACGGGGCAGTCTTGAAAGCAGTGCGAGAGAATTTGGGGTGTCTTCCATAGACTAGCTTCAGCGCGGTCCGTCTAGAGTTTTAGGTTCCCCAATCGACCCGTCTCTGCATGTGGGATGTACGGTATGAATAATTACCGCGAAAACGAGGAAAATACGCAAAAGTGACATTTATCACTGGATTTCCCAATTTCCAAATCCCTTATTTCTCGGAAGGTTAATCCTTAATAGGAAGTAAGAGATTTTACTCCTAAAATTAAGGGAAGATTAATGAACTACGCCACTATCGTCTGGGGAGAAGGAGACTCTCCCGTGAGGTAAAGTGTCGAGGCGTGCTAAAACTCTTTCTCTTACTCCATCTTTTGCTAACTTAATCATCGGAGGGGCTAGGCTGTAGGATGCCTTTTGCGGGTTCAGTTGCGCTGGCGATGCACAGAGGTTCAAGCGATCGTGGTAACAACTTTGTTGTTATGTTAAGGACAAACTCACGAAGATAACTCTGGATTCGAGGAAAACTACATAACGGTTTGTATGTCGATAGGACATCTCTCATCTGGCTCTAAATAATACCTCGATTCACAGGATTCGCAGTGTTGTTGTGTCTCCACCGATTGCACCACCCTCATGTTTAACAACTCCATTTTTACGGTACATCCTCTAAGTCCTGAAGACTTCGCCTCGTGGACTAAAACACATAAGGACCTATTCGCTGGCATAAGAAAATTTGGGTCATCGTCATTATTCAATATTACAAAAGGTGTTCCACCATTTGCATGTCGATACATCACCTACAACATTCGAATATTTTTGTGAACCTTTATCGACTTGGAAATTTTCATCGCGATACCTTTCTTTCTATTCCATTAAAGACTTCTAAACCATTACAACTTGTACATTCTAATAAGTGGGGTCACACTCCTTATATACCTTTCAGTGTTATGTTACTATATTTGTTTTTGTTGATGATTTTTACAAGATTTACATTGCTTTATCCTTCGCCTTAAGTCGTCTGACAACTTCTCGTTCTTAGTTTCATTAAGATGGCTAAGCAACAATTGGACACTAAGTTACTATGCATTCAAACTGATTTTGCCGGTGAATAACAGAAAATTGTTCCTCTATTGCAATCTTCGGGAATTGAGGTCCATCATCCATGTCCTTGCACACATCAACAACAGGGCAAGGCAGAACGAGAACATCGTCATATAGTCGACCTTGGACTTACTCTTCTTGCCAATGCGTCATGGACCCAAGTTTCGAGTGGCATTCATTGAGTCTTTGCATGCTTGATAATCGTCTTCCAACCGGTTCATTTTGAAATCACTCTTTGAGGCACTGCATCAAACACCACCAGATTATCAGTTTCTCAAAACTTCCAGTGTGCATCTTTACCTTTACCTCGATCCGCCTGATAAACATAAGTTGCCTTATCAATCGTCTCTTTGCATATTTTTGGGTTATAGTCGCACCACGGGATACCCAAATGGCATGGCACCCAGGACAGGGAAGTGCACATATACGCCACGGTCACCTTTGATGAATCCAGGCTCCCTTGCAATTATTCCCTTCTTCTCCAACTTTCTCTTCTCCTACATATTCAAGTTTGCATCCTTTTCAAAATAATGTTTTGTCGTACTCCTCCGCCATACGAACCATACCAATCCTTTCCTCAACATTACCTCCTGCTTCTCCGCCTATTCTTTCTTGTACTCCCTCACCCTCGTTCAATGCTTCTAACCATCTTTCATCTTCTTCTCTTTCACCTAATAACTCTCCTTCTCCCTTACCTATTACTAGAAATGCATCACCACATCTGCTAGCCCTTGCCCCCTTGTGTTCGGTCATCCTATGTGGACACGGGCTAAGTCTGGTATCTTCAAACCAACAATTTACTCATTAACTACATGTCCAAAACCAAACACCATCTTTGTTGCTCTCTTGGCCCCCTGATGGAAAGCTATGGGCTCGAATATGCATCTCTCTACTTCGATAACACTTGGGAATTAGTTCCCCCTCGACCCTAATCGGCCTATAGTCCATGTAAATGGATATTTAAATTGCAAGTATAATGTTGATGGTACTCTTGACAATTTACAAAGCTTAACGCTTGGTGGCGAGGGTTTGATTCGGGATCTCCTTGTACACTGCATCTCACGCTAGCCCGACCACATAACAAACTCGGGATCGACCCCGACTAAGATTGCATCAGTCACACTTATCCCATGACTCTAGTCTCTTGGTATAGTCTAGAATCTTCTTCCTCTACTATAAATACATACCTTGCCATCTTCTTTAATATTATGAAAAATATATAAATACCTTCATTTATTTCAAACTATTAAATCTTCAACCATGGTTAACACATACTCATACCACCAGCGTGTTCATCTTCACTTTATCTTCTTCATCATCATCACGAACTTCCAACACTATCAATTCAGGTGATATGGCTTACACCATTTTGAGAGTCATTAAGGATCGTTTGACTACTTCTAGTGAAGTGATGCGCGCGCAACCACCGAACCCGATGCGAATTTAGTCGATAAGAGCTTCCGATAGAGTCTAATGTTGGATTGATGATCCATGAAATACTGGTATGAAAACATAGTTTTGACTGACCCATATTTATTTTAATGTTTCTTCTAGCCATGTACTTAATTAGAGACATTGAAATATAGTCACATCTTCATTTTTAGTTGTCAAATTAGTTTAATGCATTCATTATGGTTTGTTTTGGTGTATATGCTTTCTTGGAACTCTATTTCAGCGTTCAGTAGAGCCCCAATTCGGCCGGCCGCGATCGGGCCGGACAGGCCTCGTCAGACCAAGGTAAAGAATTAGAATTTGGATCGAATTGAGCCTAATTTATATCGAACTGCCATTTTATGGCCCTATGATGACTTCTATCTGGTAACCATTTCTAGGTGAAAAATGTTAAAACTTAAAACAATGCCCAATTAAGACTTCAAATTGAATACTTGAAATTATATTTTCCCAAGTAATTCATTTCCAATCACAAAACTCCAACCAAAACAAATGGATTCACACCAAACAAATGGATTCACACAAAAAACAAGAGTGCGGGAGTGGAGCGTGGGCTTAAGGTCTTGAGGGCCTCACGACCGTGCGTCGAGCAAGGCTCATCACTAAGGCGTTGAGCTTCTCCGGTAAAGCGGCACGTGCATGGATTTTCTTCTTGTTGTTCAGCATGATCCCCCTTGACAAACGGCTCCTGCATGGCGCGGATGTTGAATCGCTGTGGCTTTCGTCGAGTGCCGGATAGTACACACATCCTTTGTAGCCGCCTCAGTTCACTTTGAAGAAGAACACCCCATTTTTTTCCCCTTTTGAAAAAAAAAAAACTTTAAATTTCTTTTTCTTGTTTCTGATTTGAAGATATGGAAATGGGTGAGCGGGTTTAGGCTTTTAACTTTTAAGAAAGAAGCAGGCTTTTATGTGGGAGGTTTGGAAAGAGTGTGTGTGACAGAGGAGAATCATGTGCTTTTGAAACGAGGGGTTATCTTAGTCTAAGAATTGTTGGGATTCTCAACAATGGGGAGAAAAACCAATAACCCCGAAGACCCCAAAGAAACACTTGAAACCACTAGATTCCCCAGTCAAAGCCCTTGATGAATAGTTGTAAGAGAACAAACTAAATCGTATGCCTTTGTTCCTCTTCAAAAGGGGAGAGCAGAGAAAAGTAAGAAGAGGACTAGAGAAAGTTCATGAAAACTTTTAAAGTGATGAAAAGAATGCAAAGTACAATGAACAATAATTCATCAAATCAAACAAACCTTCACCATTCAAACTTCTTGAGTATGCTCTCAACTCGAACGATGCGAGGCAGAAAGGAAAAGAACCCCGAGAAGCAATTGGTAGAAAAAAAAAAAAGCACAAAATGAAATATATAGAAAAAATGGAAAAACATAACGAAGAAGAGAAAAGGTTGCTATCTTACAAACCTTCCTCTTTGGAAACTTTTTCCAGATGGGTAAGACAGAAAAAAATGGGAGAGGTAACAGAGACTTAAAAAAGCCCGAAAAAAATTTAAAAAACAAGGGGATTTAAGCTTTTAGAAAACTAACATACAATGAAAGAGCACGAGAAGAGAGATAGATTTTGGCTTCTATGCTTGTCTCCACGGCTAGTGATCTTCATAGATCTTGATCTCTACTTCGCTGTTTGATTTCTCTTTCTCAAAAGAGGAGAGGACGAACTAGGGCAAGCAGGCATATGGTGGTGTGGAGAAGATAGTCATTTTGGATAAGTAAATTAGGGTTTGGATAAGTAAGGGGGATATTTTCTATTTAATTGGCAACCGGACCAAATTTTATTTTAGATTGGCAAGCAGATTAATCGAAATTTGGCTGAGCTTTATTTCGGGTAAATAAAATTAAAATGACTTGACCACAATTTCGGGTTGATCCAGTAGCCGATGGGTCGGGCTCAAATTACCAACTGACACCCAACCTATCGTCATCATTCTCCTTTATAGCGTAAACTTTCCCATCCTTTTTCAACACACTCGGCTGATGAAAGAAACATCCTCTATGGCACATGTATGATCCATTGCACCTTGCCAGGCTGACTCTGGAGTGTCTTTCTTTGATCTCGACACCAAAAGCCCGACCACGGGGCTTCTCAAGCGCTTGTTCGTGTCTTCCCTTGCAACTCAACACCATAACTTCATTTTGGTCTTTGTAGCTACTTAACAAAGCTCTTCGCCTCTCGAGACGATGTTTCTAGAAAGGGATAGTGCTCAGGTGCCTCCTAGATTCACAGTAAGGCAGCAAAGGCGAGAGAGATGGGTTGAAGGTGGAGTGGAGGAGAGAGAGTGGGTGGGATCAAGCATTTTGTTTTTTAAATAAAAAATTTGGGGGTCGATTACATAGTAACACGTTGCGAGAGAGAAAGAGAAATGAGTGAGAATCGGACAATTAGATAGTGATATATGCAGTTTTTTACCTACTTAACCATTTACATTTCTCTTAGGACCATTTTAGAAGACACCCATAAATTTGGGATTATTCTCAGTTGATCAAAAAGTGAGATTAGTTAAAGAAGAATGGTGGAAGTTAAGATTATTCCTATCAATTTTTCCTATAAATAATCACAACAAAATACTCAAATATACTATAATGCAAAACAAGATAGTAAATAAAAAAAAAATGGATGTAGTAGAAAATTAAATCAAACATTATATTATGTCACTATTTTAATGTGTTCTATCCTAGCAATATATAATCCATGTTAATTTAGGACAACCAATATAATAATATATGAGACTATAGGAGGAAGAGCATGAGATTAAATTCAATATTTTGTCAATGAACATGAGCGGAGAGACTAACGGGTTGTTTGTTTACAGTTTTTGAAAATCGTTTCTTATCGTGAAAAACAAGGAGTACAAGGAAATCACTAAGGACACCGTTGGTCCCTAATATTTTTTATTCTAAAACATAACATAGAAAACACTAAATTTAGACAATAAGATTAATAATTTTAAGATAACACCATTTTTTATGTTCTTTATGTTTTCAAAAACTGTTTTCAATAACAATTTTCAAAAATAGGAACCAAACATACCATAATTGTTTATATTACATGTTTAACATAAGCTAGCAACAATAACATGCATTAGTTCTTGAAATTGTTATATTTTTTACGAGTATGATAGCTCATGGATATTACTATTGTTATTATTGTTAATTAAAGAACATAATAAAAGGGAGAAAACTTTTAATGGAAAATGAGGATAAATATATATAATTACACATGCTCTACATGCCAATCATAGATATTGCTTGCTTCCCTTAAGGTAGCTCTCCACCTCTTTGCCTTTTCCTCCTTTTTGCTTTTGAATTGACTAAATGCTTCTTCAAAACTTCCTCTCTGTTTTCGTACATCGGATGGATCTACATGGTAAAAAATTGGGATAATTGTTTGCCCATATTCCTTCACACACTCAATGATCTTCACCCCATTCATCTAAGCATATGTTGAATGTAGTAGCCTTTTGAAAACCACTCGCAAAATCTTGACTCTTGATAGCTTTCAAGAGTTTTTGCGAGATCTCACTTCCTCGTTCGATTTCTTCATCATCTCTAAAGGTGTGAATTTCTTGCTGGTTAAAGCGTATAGAGATGACACAGTGAAGTTCCCAAAGTGTCTTCACCTCTAAAACTGAGAAAACATCCATATTTCCATTGCGGAACCAAAGGCTGAAGAAGAAGATGAGGCTCTTGTGGAATCCATCCTTCTTGTGATTAAATGCAAATCGCAAGAAAAATTGAGGTTTGATATTTTATTTAGTGAGGGCGAGGAGGGAGATGTTTTATACAAAAAAAGCATGGGCCATTGGGGTTGCTATAAGGGGCCACTAAATTAATATATGGAGCATGCTTAGCCGTATCTGGATCTAAAGTCAAGTAGAAAGCGGGTTACACACATATACTCCCACAATCTCAAACAGAAACCTAATCCCATTCATACTTCTATTTTTTCTTTTCTTTTTTCGAAAGGAAATCGCATTCATAATTTTTATTTTTATTTTTTGAAAGGAATCACATTCATACTTAAAGACATTTTTTTAAATAATAAATTCATATAGACTTTATTGTTTGAATAAAATTCATACTTAAAACTTAAAACTTAAAAATAATATAAAAAAATCAAACAACTTTATATTTAATATTACTTATAGTGAAAGGAAAAATATATTTGTAGGGTTGTGGGTCTTAAAATTGAAATAAACCACATAACTTTTAAAAAACCCGGGTTGAAAAACCTCAAAATTTTGAAAATTAATGTGAAAAATATTGATACTCGAGAAAAATATATTTAACTAAGTTGAAATTTTTAATTAAAAAATTGACATAGTACTCATTACTTTAATTTTATTTATATTCCTCTATTATTAATTAAATATATAAAAATTTTGAATCAATTAAATATATAAATTAAATACGAAAGAAACAAACAAAGAGATTAGGTGATAATTTATAATAAATTTTTGAAAGCATTAAGGCTTTGTGTAAAAGTATATCTTTAAAAAGTTCTAAAACAATATTGTTTTGGAAATAGAAAAAAAAAAAAATTTGCAATTTGCGGTTTAAATTTTTAATAATTTGTATCTGACTTTATATATTTTAAAATGAATTTTTAAAAATCGTTTATTCATCATAATATCTTTTTTATCATTCTTTATATTTATATAATTATTTATTTATTTTTTAAAATAAATCTAAAATAATTAAGAAGAATTTCTTGAGGATGTCATTTAATCACATTTTTTGGAGTTTTCTTAATTTGATCTTCTTTTTCTACTTCATTGCCACACAAAAGTTCCTTGTTAAAAAATCTCATATAGTAGTAGCTTTTAAGAGTATTTATCCTACAAACTTTTATCTTTATTCTGAGAAGTTTTAAAGAATTTGCGAACAATATGTAAATTTTAAGAATTAGGTTATTCCTAAAACATAATTCCCACTTAGAAACAATTACATGCATTATCGACATATGTGAGGCGTATTGTGTGTGGGGGTCGAGAAGATGGCGAGGTTGAGGTGTGAGATTGTGAGAGAGAATCGGTTATCAAAAAGTGAGAACCCGGCCGTGCGACAAGATATTTAGCAGTGGAGTTGAAGCGGACTATTAGAGATAAAATTAGGGTGCGATTAATTTTGATTGTGCGAAGGCTAGAAGTAGCCATCGGACGTCAAATAAAATTGTACATTAATGTTGTGTTTTATATTCATTAGGATTTTTTTATTCATTAGGCTATGATTTCATGTAATTCGAAGGATGATACTGTTTTCACCAAAAAGCCTTGCTAGGTTCATAAGATAAAATACTTTCAATTGTCTCTACCATTTTCCATATTATTATTTCCCCTTTTCACTTAGTATTTATTTTAGGAATCCAACCAAATTGTTAGGAAACCTATTGCCCCTATTGGTAAGATATTGTTCATTTTGGGCTTGAGGTTCTCATGGTTTTGTTTTTTATTCTCCACAAAAATGGCTCATCTGCGATTGGATGTTGCCTATATTCATCAACTCATAATCTTTTTCATTCTAGCAGATATGGTATTTGGCCGCACATCCAACAATCCTCATGGAACAAAGTTCCACCGAGCCTCCCATCAAACTAGGGATTTTCTTTCTTTCTCACTTTATTCGAATCATGCCTTCTACGTGAAACACCACACTGGGGTTCACTATACCATTTTGTTCGGCATCCACCCATATGGCTTGGGCAGACTCTCATACCACATGTTGAGAATCCTAATGGACCATTCCCTCTACATTGATATTATATTATCCACTTTGAGCTTAAGACATTTTGTTTTGGTTTTTTCTCCCCAAAAAGCCTCATACCAATTGAATGTGTATGTCTTATCATTCGTAATCACTACATTACAGCGATATGGGACGTTGGGCACATACCCAACACAAATTTTTATTTATATCTATTATATATTTATATTATTTATTATGTTAATATTAATATTATAACAATAATAATAATATCCTTGTCAGTGGACAATATTATCACTAATTTCCTTAAATTAAAATAAGACTAAATCATGCTAACATTTATTCTTTACACTTTTATTTTCTTGTTTATGTTCGGAATAAAAACACCTTTTTCAATAGGAATTGTGTCATACTCAACTCCTTTTGAAGCAACCCCACTTTACTCTTACACAGTGATCTCCTAATTAAGAGTTAACTCATATTACCTTTTATTCACTTTTCATTGTATAGGGATCGTTAAAACATAGCTTAACATTTTCCTTATGAGCATCACTAATTCTTCATGAACAAGGAAAAATCCTCTTAGTTATATAACCAAGTCTTTATGGTTTTAGTTGTCTTTTGAACCTAGACCTTATGATTTTCGATTAAATAGGTTGGGTATCTATTGTAATAACTTATTCTTTTATCGGCACGAGTCACATTACGTGTATGCAGTTCCCGAGGTCAGTTGACTCTGCGTCAACCGCCGAATACAAGTGGATGTCGGGTTACCGGCACGCCGCCTAAATCGAGCGAGTCTCCTTTATGCGGGGGAGCTCTACCCAGGCACCAGAAACCACAGCCTGGAGTCTGATATAATGTAATGATCTGAAATATGGATAAAAAGCGGCCTCTTGGGCCCATTACTACAATATCCATAAAAACATACCAAGCTATATCCAATAGTTCTAAGGTTGAATATTTTTACTCTTTATACAACATATATTAAAATACCGCGAATTCTAATGCGTGTAAACGCCGAGAAGAACCCTCGAAGCCACACTTAGGCTTTCTTCACAAATCGGCGATATAGGACGAAACCATCTCTCACTTACGCTCCTTTGTACACGTAAAATAATATCCTCGACGGGGGTGAAATTTAATCTTCCAGTGGTGGAATCGCGCAAGTGGAGTCTTCTCCATAGCTGGAGTGCGGTCTGATGTTCGCGAAATAAATACGCATTCAAGCAAATGCATGATCCACAACGGATAATACAACGTGGTATTTCAGTCAGGAGTCTCCCACTTGGAAGCTCCCTCACACTCTCCCCAAGCCTCGTATGAGAATTCTTATATTCCATTTGTTTGTTAGAGTAAGACTGACCACCAGATGTGTAGATATCGATTGGGCCGTCTTGACGATTGATGTGTTATGGACTACCCTCAGATATATCGATTGGGTGGATCTCAGGCGATTGATATTTTAGTTTAAACGACCCTCGAGATAATTCAATTTTAGACAACCACCAGGAACCATTTTACATTAGACTCATTCATCCATTTCCAGCTCACCCATAGTCACAAGGTGTTCGGTCTGTATAAATGCGTATCTGTGGTCCAAATACAGTCTAATTCACATGTAAATATATAAACATACATATATTTACAAAACAATCCAATTCACACAATCATGTCATGTAAATTCTCATTTTAAATACGACGAAATTAGGCTGACTTGTTTAATAATCATACCGCGAGCAATTCAATTTAAATCCCTTGACCAAACACATATTTTCACAAAATTATTTTGTGATCATTTGTTCGAGAACATTAAAACCACAGATTCTTGTTCCTTCAGCGCCTGTTATCGATTCACTAAATGAACGGGTTTCACTGGCCATTTCGGCCTTAAACAAACCAATACATGATTTATAGAACATACGTCACATTTAACCCAAACAATCCGTAACAACGTCTACGAGTGCATTCGTGAGTCTCAAATCAAACATTTCGATTCAAGGTTTGGGGCAGATCAAGCGACGTTCAGGGCCTCGGCTTGGCAAGAAACATTCACGTGGTACTTAGCCGAAGAATAAAACCCAGTAGGGAGAAACCCACACCTCTCTCGGAGTTTTGAAACTCCACTGAATCTGAAGTGCGCGACCCTCTCGCGTAAGCGATTCTCGCCTTGTCAGGAGGCTGCTTAGACCCAGGTCGTATCGTGTATTTCTGAAGAAGTTGCTCATTCTCTCTCTAGAATTACAATGATCGGCTATTGCACCAAAAATTCCCTTCCCACCGTTTTCTTCTTCATTTGGAAAACCAATCATTATTCTATTTTGTCTTCTAGTGACTTAAATGAATCCACGAAATGCTATTATGTCCCTTAATTTCCTAGTTTTGACATTATTTATACCGGTCGTCCGTTTCATGTTTCTCTCTTCCGTACCACTTATAGCACATGAAGTGCGTGTTATATGTGACTTTCGTCTTGCTCGAAAATCGTTCTGACACCCAGCCGTGATGCCTCGTAAAGCGTGCCAACTCATTGTCTCGAGATTCCTACGGGAAATTTTACGTGCTAGCTAGATTTACGAGATGATTCAATGGTCTCCGGTCGTTTCGTCGTGCGAGATCCCAGGGGAATAAATTACGGATTTTTAGCTTGAAATTAACAATTTTGTGTCGAAATTACGATTTTGCCCTTTTTCAAGAAATTGGAATTTTCGGGTCTTATTCTCCCTCCTTAAAGAATTTTGTCGAGAAATTACGGGCCAGTTATATCACTTTCCACATGCACATACTACTAGCGTGCACTTTCATCATGCACATGTAAACAATCATTTAAATCTTAAGCGACTAAACCCACGTACCTTCGTCCCTAAACGAAGGGATAGGTGGCGCGTCGATGTCTCGCGCTCCCACCCTAGACTCCTCCATCCATGAGTGCCTCCATAGTACACTCTCATTTAGTCTCGCGATTAACTGCGTCATGAAACACGATCTGACTATCAATGATACTGCTTGGTCCCTCCCTCCGAATGTCGAAGTCAGTGTCCCATTACTCCGATTTGTCCGTCCATGGCATGAGCTAGATCACGTTTATTTACGGAGCGTGGGGCGTGGAAACACCTCGTGGACACGACATCTTTGGGCGGTACTTAATACGCCGATGCCGCCGGTGCACATCTGCCGTGTATCTCGAAGGTCGATGAACCTCGGCGATAGCTTGCGCTTCTGGGCGACCACTCCCCTCTTAGGCATCACCTTGAGAAGGCGTGATCCTGTATCGAGCTACAGGGTCGGCTGATCGCACATCCGCGCCAGCTCTTAGGCTCTGGTCGTGAGAAGGCCTTTGTCATCAAGCTCACCTTCTCGGAGGTGTCTGTCCAGTCGAGGACGGTGATGGAGCTCTCCCACCTCGGTCGACATAACGACCTCGTGGCCTTCCATACGGTGCGCAAATACGGTGCCATCGTATACTCGCGATAAGCTGTTGTTGTGAGGCGAATTCCACTTAGAACCGTCTCCTCGGCGCGCCCCCCTTGATCCGGGCGGCATGCTCGTAGCATATCCTCTAATACAGTATAGTCCTCTCGGGGCGACCATCATGCAGAAGTGCGGCGTGTACTCATTGTCGTCGTGTGCCAGCTAGCCTTTTGGAAATGCTTCAAAAAGTGTGTCGTAAACCTCGGGTCCCTATCCGGGCCGCATGGATCTTGGTACTCCATGTGGCGGACTATCTCTCGAATGTATAGCCGACGAGAATCTACCCGCGAAGAGGTCGTGCAGTAGAAAATGTCGACTTAGGTGGCCGGTCCACTATCACCCATCTGCGTCATGCGCCTGGCTGCGTCAGGTGGTAAGTGGGTCCCTGAAGTCCGTCGTGGCGTGCTCCTTCCGCTTTCGGCCACCCCTCGATGGTGAGTAGTCTCTTGCCACGGTGCTCGGCCTTAACTTTCTTGGCACACGTGAGGCGTCGTGACAGAAGTCCCCTACGTGTCTCTTCATCCCACTCGATATGCGGCGTGAATCACGGTACATCGCCGTGCCACACAGATGTATGCGTCCGAGAGCGGTGAAGCTCACGAGAATCTGCTCTCAGGTCGGTCAGTCGGGAACCTTTGCGTCCCTATGAGTACCATGCGTGAACGATTCGACCCTCGTCACCGTCACACTGGCATGCCGGTCGCGATGGGCCAATATCTGCGTCACGCCAGCGGGACTCAATCACTTTCACATTCCATGACGATGTAACCACTAACTCCCGAGGTACCACGATGCGCCATTTATGCGTAACGACATCCCACAGGTCGAGCATCGCCAACTCCCAGTATACTAGCGGCGCTCCTCGTGACTTAGATTGGTGGCATCGGCCACCACACATTTGCCTTCTGGGGTGGTAATGCAAAGTGAAGTCATAATCCTCAGGAACTCATCCATGCGCATTGCCTCCATATTGAGGTCATTGCGTGAAAATATCGCGAACATGGTGCAGTACACCTCGAACTCCTCGCCATATAGAGTAGTGGCGCCCAGTCTTCAAAATTTGAAGATTACGGCCGCCAACTCCATGTCGTGTGTGGAGTAGTGCCTTTCGTGATTCTTGGTGACAAGGCCGTAGCTACTACCCACTCGGATTTGCATCAAAGACATCCAATCGGGCCCTCACAGGCATCCTGATGCTGTATTTACCCACATCCCACAATCGAGGACTATCAGATGGGAGTTGAAGTAAATCCTCTTGACTCTGGAATGCTTCTCGCATCGGTCATCCCAATCAAACTTGACCTCCTTTCGAGTCAACCTAGTCATAGGTCTTTGCTATCTTGGAGAATCTGATAGATCTCTGTAATACTGACCAATCCCGAAACTCATTATCTCGGTAACCCCGACCTCTCGACTAATCAACCTCGACCTTCTACGTGATGACACTCGATCACGACACCACGTGTCCCGAAAATCTCTCACCTCGGTAAGCGGAGCTCACACTTACTAAACTTGGCGTCTGGTGATGGTCTCTGAAGCAAGCGTAAGCGATCCTCAAGTGATACTCCATGCTCCCACTACGGTAGGAGTAGATCGAATGTCATCCACGAAGACTCACGACATTTGATCTAAATAAGGTTGGAATATCCTATGCAAGAGATCCACGTGAATCTTCTTTGGCGCATTAGTCGATCAGGCATCACCCAGTAAACTCAAGTGCCCATACTTGGCGTCTTAATGACATCTTAGGAGCTCTCTTTATTTAACCCTCGGTGATGGTAACGGTCTGAAAGATACATCTTGGGTAGACTCGCTCCCTCTGTGTCAAACAATCGTCGATCACCGGTAATGGAGTGCAGGTGCTTGATCGTATGCTGTTATTTATGCGTAGTCGATACACGGTCGAAGGGTCTTGTCCTTCTTGTGCGAGCCGGAGCGCCCCATGGTGGTCTTTCGGTCTAATGAACCACTGTCAATTCTATCGCCCCGGACTCACGAGTTCCTCTGATTTCAGCCCCGGAGTGCCATCTTATCTGCGGAGTCATAGAGATGGGTGAAATGCCAGGGGTGTAACTCGTCACAGAAGTCTACTACCCTGCGTGAGAGGTAGTCCGGTGGCTCATGCGGAAGAAACATCCGCATGCTCGCATACTGGTATCGCATGCGGGAAAAATGTCATGTTGTCCCCCTGAGTACCACGAGTGCGGAGTCCTGGCGTGTGGCGGTAACCCTCACGCCCCTCCATGATGGAATGCGTAACATGGTGTGGCCCGATCCATCCCGGGATGACATCGAACTACGACATGTCCATGATCACCGAGTCCAGTAGAGTCACAGAGATACCAGGTTCGCAGCGTCGGCGTATCATCCCTATTACCGCCCTAATCCACTAGGAGAGAACTGCATATAAAGGCTCCTCTAGGTCTCAAACACAAGCGGCTTCGATGCAAGCGATGCGTGATGAATGAATCGAGCCCAGTATAATCAGATAACACTCCTAGCCCGTAGCGAGATAGTAAAACGTACCACTGTATAAGCCCGGTGTCATTGACTCATTTGTGGTGTGGCAGCGTAGACACGCCCCTGGACCCTTGATGTCCCTGCCTGTGGACCTCGTCTCTACCTACACCCGTCTCGGCCTCTAGAGACTGCTGTGAAGGAAATGGGGTGCAGTGTAGCTCAGGCTGGGGCGCCCCTCTGGCACATGCAGATCTTTAGTAAGAATGTCACATATCCTCTACGTCACCCGCTCTTGGCCGGGATTTGTGATGTCCACGTGTGCAGATCCACGTCTCGGGAGCAATCCCGTCTCATGTGTCTGGCTGCGACAATGGTAGCAACTCATCCCAATCTGCTGGCCAGAGCAACTCTCATACATCTGCCCCGGCCGTGACTCTCATTTGTCACCCGCACGGCCGTGACTCTCATATGTCCATGGCGGATGTGGTGACTCTGAGATCCTCGTGAACTAGAGGCTCTCTGCCTCTTCCCTGAATTGGAGGAGATTATTTGTCCTTCCTCTTTGCCAGCTAACACTTTCGCATCCCGGTGCTCTAGAGCATCCTCATCTCTCATGGTTCGGGGCTGTCGAACCATGGAATCCATATCCGTGGCGATCTACAATGCGGCTTGAATGGACAACCGGTCCATTCTCGAATCTCCCTCGCCTTAGCGGATCGGGGTGACCACGTAATCATCGACAAATCGGGACCGCTCTATGAATCCTAGCCACATAGTCCATCCACAGTCCTTCGCCTGGCCCGGCTCTAGAACTCCACGGAGCCTTCGCATGCCTCGCGGTCCTACGGAAAATACTTACCCCATGAGCGACTCACGAAACTCGCCCACGTATCACTTAACCTCTAAGTCTCAGAAGTCTTAACCCTCTCCCTGTAAGACTCGCCCACTCCCAGCTAGAATACGGCTAACTTGATCCTGGTAGTATCGGAGGTGATCTCCGCCCGCCTCGATGCGTTCTCGTCTGCATAAACCAATGATGCGCCACCATCGGTCTCCTCCCCACATGTGAATGTCGGAGGGTGGTCTTTCTAAGTCTGGAGGTTACTAGGACCTCCCACGACTACTACCTACACTAGCACAGGCGATACTTGGCCATTTGCAACACCTATAGCCTCTCTGAGCTGTGATCAGTACCGGCGAGGTTTGGTCGAATCTGGTGGTGCGACCGGTGCCACATGGACGTCCCTCTGCTAGCCATCTACCTGATTAACATGGCGATTAAATCTCAATACGGTATCTCCTAAGGCATAAACACGACCAGAGACACTAATCATACGTACATCGGTGTATCGCGATCGATTTTCATTTAAAATATTGTTTTTCAACGAAATTTTATTTTCGAAAATTTCCTATGTGAAATTTTATTTTTGAAAATTTTGTATAATTTTATTTGATTTTTATTTAATTTAATAAATTTTTTTTCCAAAATTGCTGTGATGAGCGGTGTTCATTTAGTGACTCGAGGAGCAGTGTTGAGTCAAGCCGAGGGCGAAAAGCGGTAGAAAGTGCGGTGCACGATACGGCGGCCGCGCGCCAGTCGCTTCGCCCGGTACCCGGCCGGCCCTTGTAACAGCGCCTTTTCTTGCCGCTCGCTTCACTGCGCTTCTTAGCGCTTTACTACCGCTCAGCGGCGCTGCTACCCGGCCGCGTGGCGCCGCGCTGCGCGTGCGCTCTGCCGCGGGCCCGCTGCGCCGCTCGCCAGCGCCGGTATGCGGTCTCCCCACGCGCGCATTGCGCCGGCGCGCCTGGTTGCCTAGCCCGCATCCTGATACAAAATTTTGTATTGTGACCGAGCCCTCTAGCCAATCCTCGCAGCCACAGCAGAACTATCAGTATATTTGCAACACGGTTTTTCCTTTAATACAATCCTCACGCAGCCACAATATCTATTGCCAGTACACTTCACTTTCGGCGATTATTCTGCGATGCCCTTCCTCTTGACTTTCCGCACTTTTTGTGCAATACGCGATTTTCACCACTTGTCTAATCTGATTAATATTTGCAATATAAACTCTGAACCGGCCTTGTCCTGATTTGTATTCTGGCCTTAAAACCCTTAAACGACCAACCCTTGAGCCCTTTAAGTTTGCAATACAATTTAAACCTTGCAATACAATTCTCATGATATTTGTTTGGGTAGTAGCCCCAACGGTTTGCCTTACATTTTTTTCATTATTCATTCCCTTAGTTCATTCTCTTTGGAAAATTCCAAAAAATTTTATTTATACATATTTTTGTTTTCATTTTCCTTAACACCCAAATAAATTTATAAAAATTTATTTTTCTTCATTTTTCTTCAGTTTTACACCATATAAAACCTTAGAAAATTATTTTTCTCCTAATAGACCAAATAAATTTATGAACTTTATTTTCTTCATTTTCTTTTTCCAGTTTTACTCACTGTAAAACCAAAAATTTTCTCCACCTCATTTTGTTTTTCATTTTTTTTTTTCATTTCTACTCCCGACTCTTGGAAGACACCAAAAAATATATACATAAATTTTTTTCTTTTAATTACGGAAAATGGTCTAGAATTTCCTGAGAAGTCTCCTATATATAACACTAATCCTAGTGTTCCACCTCAAGTACTTAAGAATTTGATTTTCATTTCTCAATAAACCAAATAAATTTCTAAAAATTTATTTCTTTTATTTATACTTCGATTTACACAACGTAAACTCCAAAATTTGTTTTCCAACACCTATAACATGCTATTTGCCTAAGCGAACATTCATTAAATCATACATACAACATGCATACACCATCATACAATGAATTCATCAAATCACACAAAACATATCAACACATGCATGTAATGTCTAGTTTGCCAAGTGATTTCCTAGGTAATCTCATACCTAAGCCCAGGAACATCGAACCACTAGTGGTGATGTCTCACTCAACTATGGCACACAAGCCAAATCCTCGATCTATAGGTTTCCGTATACCTATACTCCACATCAAACCACACAGAGGTGATGGATACCCAGAACCAAAGCTCACCCAGGTATTCGTATACCTAAGCTACGATCACCGGTTGTGGCGTAGCCTTATTCGGAATTAGTTGACTACCGTCGGCCGCGGAATGCAAGTGGATGTCGGGTTGCAGAAGCGCCACTTCGAGAAAATCGGGCGATCTCCTTTGTACGGGGGCTTGCAGATAAAACACCTCCAGTGAGGCACATTCCCCGAAGCGGATCGATATAATCTGTGTCTGAATATGGATAAAAGCGACTCTTGGGCCCGTCTTCTGATATCCATAAAAACATGCAACTATATCCAATAGTTCTAGGTTCAAATATTTTCTTTCTTATCACAATATATTAAAATATGCAATTCACAATACATGTAAACATCGGAAAAGAACCCTCAAAGTCACTCAGAGCTTTCTTGAAATCTCGCGTCTAGGGCCAGGCCATCTCCTCATACTTATTTCCACTGTCACTTGTAAAATAATATCCCTCGAAACGGGGTGGCTAAATGCTTCGATAGTGGAATCATACCACAAGTGTTTGCACTACTCCTTTAAGTGTAGTCTTGATGTTGAAAATAAATACGCATTCAAACAAATGCATGATCACTTGAATATCTGCGTAGTATTTCAGTTAGAGTCCTCAGAAATGCCTCACATAGCTGGCCTTGTATGAAAATTCTTATATTCATTTGTTTGTTAGTGGACAACCCTCCGTGTGTGAATGCTCAATTGGGCCGTCTCAGACGATTGATAATGTTATGGACCCTACTTACTCCAGGAAGTATATCAATTGGGCGTCTCAGACGATTGATATTTTAGTTTTAAACGACCCTCGGATAATTCACATTTTTAGACAACCCTCAAGACCATTTTCTCTAGACTCATCTCATCTTGGCTCCTCTATAGTCTAGGTGTTAGGTGTAGGAATACGTGTATCATGGAGTTCACGTCTGGTCTAATTCAAATGTAAATATATAAGCAATCTGCGTATATTTACAAAACAATCAGTCCACACAATCATGTCATATGAAATTCTCATTTAAATCACATCCAAAAAATTAGCTCAGCTTGAAGTTTAATAATCATACCACGAAACAATTCAATTTAAATCACTCGACCAAACACATATTTTTCACAAAAATTATTTTGTGATGCTTGTTTGAGAGCATTAAAACCCTAAATTCTTGTTCCTTTCAAAACTACAATTTATCAGTTCCTTAAATGAACCCGAGGTTTCACGACCATTCAGGCCCAAACAAACGATACATGATTTATAGAACACTTCGTCCACCGCGTTTCCAACCCCAGAAGCGGTCAGTAACAGCGTGCGAGTTTTGTGCATTGAATCTCAAATCGAAACATTTCGATTCCAGCTTTGGAGCGTCAAGCGGCTGTTCAAGGCCTCGACAAATGAAACATTTACATGGTACTTAGCAGAAGAATAAAACCCAGTGGGGAAAAACCTACCTCTCGGAGTTTGAGGAAACTCCTAAATCACAGTACCCACTTGTGGCTTATAGCGTGGGCGATTCTCATAGCACATCAGAAAGGCTGGCGGCGGTTGGATCGATAGTATTTCTAGAGAAAAAGTTGCCTTATATATAAATTACAATCAAATCGACTACTTGCACCAAAATTCCCTTCTCCCACGTTTTTCTCTTATTTTTCATTTGGAGAAGGCAGTGGCTATTCCTATTTGTCTTAGTGACAACGAATCGAAAATACATTATGTCCGCTTCATTTCCAGTTTTGACATTGGCAGCATCACCGACCATCCGTTTATCATTTCTCTACTCATGCCACCCTTAGCCACGTGAATATGTTATATGTGACTTTAAATCGCGTCGAAAATGTCGTTCTGGCGCTGACAGCGATCTCGCCGTAAAGCGTCTTGCATTCCGTGTCTCGGAATTACCAATTTTGCGTGTTGGCTAGATTTCCGCGAGGCGATTCTAGCGGTGCGTCAGTTTCGTCATCAGAGATAAGAGAATAAATTACGGATTTTTAGCGGAGTGCTTTACAATTTTATAATCGAAATTACGATTTTTCTTGCTTTTTTTTTAGGAAATTGGAGTTCTGCAGTGCTTACCACGTTCCCTTCTATGACTTTTTGAAAATGCTTATCTTGAACTCATCCTCACCAAAAATGTTTTTTTATGTTCTTCAAAATCTTGGGAAGTCATCCATGCATTTAGCATTAAAAAAGGTTTGTTTTTTACTATTTTTGTTTTTTTGTTTCTTTTTGGGGCCAAAAAAATTTCATCTTATACGCATGTAAAATATGAAAATTTTAGTAAATTTTGGAATAAACAAGATGAAACAAATAATTTAAGATTTTCAATTCAAGATGAACAAAGTTTACTATACCATACATCGAAAGAAAAAACTCACATATTAGTTCGAGGATAATATAAAGCATAGAATAAAGAGTCAATTAAAATCGATTTTAATGAGGATTAGTTTTTACCAATACAAGTTGATTCTCATCTTAGAAGCAAAATTCAATATACGCGAAAATTTTTCATTTCACCTTTCGAGCATAGCATAGATTTATTTATGATTATAATAATAATAATAATAATAGTAATAACGAAAATAAAATAAAAGATTAAATGGGAACATAATGGGTCCAAGGGCCTAAGTTCAAGGCCCAGGAATTGGAGGAATGACAGAGTCTGACCATTATAAAGCGATGAAGAGACCTACTTGTCTCTTTGGTTTGGTCATTTCCACTCACCTGCCCATGGTTGAAGCCGGGCAACCCACTTTACAATGTTGACCATAAAAATCTGGGGATCAGAGCGGCTCAAAAGCTTTTTCTATTTATGATGGTTGACTCATAAATGGGGCGTACGTGGCGAGATTCTAGAGCGGTACCCGATGGATACGATTGGAATGTAACAACAATACTATTTATATATATTATAAAGATTTCTTAAATGTATATTACAAAAGCAACGGTTTTAAAAATTATTCAATTTAAGATATAAAAGGTTTTACTTTTATCTCAAATTTTAAAATATCTAAAGATATATAATTTTGAAGACATATGATATGATTTTACTTTTGAGCGATATATTCTGGGGAACTATATCTAAACATGCAAAAACTTCAAAATGAAAGAAGACGATACAAAATTCTGGAGCCGTAATTTGAAGTATCTCCTTTCGTGTGAGTAAGGAAGAGAGGCAGTTGAGTCAAAGATTGAGATAAGTGTTAGTCCTTTCAAGTTTTTCGCTGGGATATTTATCTGGCCCGAGTTCTTCCATTCGACATCTTAACTTTGGCTCTTGGCATTATGGTGTATTTTGATGCTTTGCGATCCATTGGCATATATAAGACCAATCCACACTTTTCCACCTTGGCCCAGAAGTCCCACGAAATGGAAATGAAGCCTTGACAATCTATAGTTATTTGAATGATATCTCCCTCACGGCAACCTTAGGATAATAAGTCATCCACACTTTATCGATCGCCACTCTTATTATTGTAGCATCGCAAGAGTCCAAAAAGAGATCATCCACAATTCAATTGCTCATCATCGAGGAAACTCGGTTCACATTTTAAACTACTAGGAGATGGATACTCCTCACCCTTCTCACCCTCTGGTTTCTCTCGATTAATCCATTGAATGGGCGTGAAAGGAGAACGAGGAAAATCAGTAAATCATTATCCTCGTACCAATTGAGAGGAAGTTGTATTATTACTTAGATTTCCCATATTTTGATGCCTTATCGGCTGGATCTCGCTACTTCCATCGATGAAAAAGACTAATCCCTTGCCATCATATAAAAGAACACGAAACAAATAGATTAGATATAGACAAACCCACGTTCAAAACCACACCAAAAAGTAACATGCATAACCAAGTCTCATGTCTATAATTAAGATAGAGTTCTATTTATGTAACTTAAAAAATTGTACACAGATATCCGATTTGAAGCAATTAAGGGAGAGAGTGGAATAATTGGGTGCGCCTCTGCCGGCGACAAATATGGACAATGCGTGTGCATCAATTTCTCGTATACTTGATGCAGGAAGCTGCGGAATTTTAGAATCCGCCGCGGTGATTCATTTTAAAATTACGAGCTTAGAAAGTTCTTGATGTTTGGAGGTATCTTACAAAAATTGTTCCCCACTTAGATTTAACACGTGCAGTGATGGTAGATAGAAAGCTTCAATGGTGATTCCTCCTTCCTTGAGATTCTGATAACCGTCTAATTCTTCCAGCCGGTCTGACGCAACCATCGGTAGGGGATAACTTAAAATCATTTGATCATCCTCCCAGTGTGATCTCTTCGATTGGCTCTCAGGTTGTGGGCTCCCACGTTGTATGAACTCAGGTTTTAGGTTATCATGATAAAAGACTGCTGGCCCCGGAAATAATTTGTAATGGGAAAACCACATCGACTTGAAATCCCCAGTAAATTTTGACTAATATTGACCATAGAACTCTCGACATCTTTTGAGAAGTTTGTAAGTTTTACGAGTTATGGATATGGAGAATTTTAAAGAGATCTCAAATTACAAATGCTATGCGGAAGATAGCAAGGTTTTCCGCAAATCGCATGAGATCAAATCTTTGAATCCCTTTTAAATGCTCGATTGACCATAGTAAACTTTTTATACACATTCTATCTAAATAAAGCTCTCTTAGAATTTTCCACTCGCCTCCGTAATTTACGCGGAAAACTCTCGAGTTTTTTGAACGACGATTAACAAAGAGTTTTAAGACATTTCAATTTGTAGATGCCTCTTGGAAGATCCCTAAGCTTTTGTAACTATATCAATTCAAACAAAAATAACTAAATTAATAATCAGAGTAAATAAATAAGCTCAATATTAGGCTTGACCTTAATCGAATTTCACTACCTTTGGCAATAAGTATCTCGAGTTTGGCATATTTGAAGCGATCTGGCCTAAGATCTAACGAATAGCGACATTTAAGACCTTTAAGTTTGCAAAAACACATAAAAATAAAGTTTGTGTATTCGGAAACAAGGACATAAGCGTTACATAAAGCAAATATAATACTCAAATTAGTAATTGTACCTTATTATCACAAAGCTTTTTAATACAACTACTTTGCAAGCTGAGTTCAACTAGGTTCTCTACGTGAAAACTTGATGGCAAGGATTTCCAGGGGTATCCATCCCAATGGAGATATCTTAACTTGTAGGAAGGAAATCTAAAGCCTCAGTAAAGATTTTTAGGAATGTGCACATCTTTGCAATATTTCACCATTGAATTCATATAGAGCATCTTGATGGATTTTGACAATCTAAGTCTCTTCATTGATTCAAAGCCTTGGTAAGAAATTCAATTTGTTTTTCGGCATAGACAAGTCTGGGATAATCCCTTCAATTTCTTACTGTCCCCTAAAGACAAAAAGTTGTGAATAATTGAAGTGACTAATTAATAAGATATTAAAACATGTATAAGTTATATAACATACGATTATTCCTTGTCAACACATGATAGATCCTCACCTTCCCATAGCACAGTCCTCCTCGGGTTCTTTCAAGCATTGTTCTGAGCGATTTCCCTGACCATATGTTGTAACAAAACCATGCATATCCAATTTCTTTTATTTGAGATAGTTAAGAGACCTTTATCCTTAAGAACTCTAATTCCACTCTCATAGAAATTGCTGACCATCTAAAATTCTTGAAACAAAATCTTTGTCTTTCATAAAAACATGCTACTATATCTAGAAACATGTCCTTCTCCATATCATCTAGTCCATCAAAACTTATTTGGGACACTTTCAATTTCCATAGGAAGTTTTTCTAGTTCACGTGAACTTTCCATTAGTGCTTGTCTTGCTATAAAGAAAGACACCTAAAACTTTAGTGCTAATGGAAGCCCTTTAGCATATCTATAGCATGATTCGAGATTCTTGTAGTCATCCCTCGGGAGAACTTTGGCAAGGCATGCAGGCTAAAAAGCTCACTTGAGTCTTTATAATTTAACTCCTTGGCTTCATATGTTTAAATCACTCCATGAACACCTCTAGCGGATGTTTATCTACAGTTGTTAATATAATTACACTCCTGGACAAAACCAATCCGGCTTCGACTGTAGCTAATTGGCAACTATCCACACTTGATCAACAACTATTAGAACCCTTTTTGAATGTAGTCTATTACATTGATTCCTTCATCAATATTATGAAATTTCATCTCTCTTCCTTTAAGGATATCATTAAGAAGTTTTTGTTGTAGTTGAAGTAGACTAGAACAATTTTGGTTTCTCTTATATTCTCAAGAAAGCACGACCATCAGAATTGGTATGAATACTATTACAAATACTTTGGCAATGATAGTCTTACCAATGCCACCAATCTTAGTAGATCCCGATCATGCGAACTTCCTTCAACTTAATGTTTATAAGTGATTTAAGTTTATCAAAATGAAAATCCATTCCAACAATGTTCTCACCCACATGTAGAATCTTACAATTCAATGGATTTCACGAATGTCATTAGCAATTTCTTAACAAACATGGATTCATACTGCAATATTATGTACAATGTATATAGTAAGTTAGTTGAGCCACAAAAAGAAAAATAGCTAAAGTGTTAATTGTTCATAAAGTTAAATAGGAGAAAACTGAATATAAAATTAAAAATATAAAATGGTATGATTAAATTATAAATTGAGGTGCATAATATCATCAAGCATGCATATTATAATAAAAAGTAAATAGGAAAGTTAAAATATGATATGTGTTAATTTATGTTACTCAACTATTTCAAAGGTTCAAATAAGAACCACATCGCTCTTATTTAAAGCTACCCGTTTCCCCTCCATGTCTCCCAATCTAGATGCATTTTTATTATTTTATTGTTTGAACTTGGCTTTCTTTAACTATTTTTTCAAAAACAAGTTATTGCATGATTCCCTTTCCAATTTTATTTGTCTCAACAATTCTATCAACCTAACAATTACAGTGTAAGTTTTACACATGTTACTAAATCTTATATAATGAGGTGAGTATAACTAAGGAAGTTGACAAGGATTAGTTCATTTTATTATGAAACTAGAATTAAGGTTAAAAAGACAAGATCTTCCTAGAATAATTCATTTATGGGCCTAAAGATTAAGTTTAATGTATCATCCAACTAAATTAAGAATTAGACACTTAATTGAATAGAATTAGAGTTGAGACATCAAAACAGAAAAAAAATCAGAAAATTGAAACACCATTTATGTAATTAGTCCAATAATTAACAGCGTTAGCGCTAGTGCATATTCTCTCAAGGTTGAGAAATCCGGTAATTTCCTAGACAATCCAATAGACTTTAGTCATGACTCTATGGGAAATAAGTATACTCGTCATGGAAAACTCATTTATGATAAAGACAAATCATTCCGTTAATTATGAGGAGTAATACAACAATTTTTAGAAACTTATCAACTTATAAGAACACATAATAGAATCATTTATAATATAAGAAGGGAAAATTGATAGAAATAATCCCGACTTTCACTTTTCTTCTTTAAATAGTCTCACATTATTATCAGCATGAATAATCCCAAATTTATGTTGTGTCTTCCCTAAATGGTCTGAGATATGTAACCGATTAAAGTTAAGCAAGTTTAAAAAATTTCATGTGTGTTCTCTAATTATTTAAATATTTTTTTTTTTTTAAGATTAGGTTTGATCCCCACCCCTTCTCTCATAACACTTACATGTCATTATCTAATTTGCCTCTAATTTTTTATTTTCAAAAGCAGGTTTTATCCCCACCCACTCTCTCTCCACCTTGACCTCGCCTTTGACCCTTTCTTTGCTAAAACCTTCATCCCTCTTCATGTACCTTACTTAGTCGAAATCGAGCCAAGGAATGGAGTCTTGATGTTAAGCAACCCTTCGGCAGAACAATCTATCAAGCATCTTCTTGAACTCCTCAGGCATCCACGGTGAAACAATATACAACGGAAGCTTGGATCATGATTGAACAAGATGTGATAAACCAATGTCATCATCCTTAGGGTTTACTAACCTCTTGGTGCTTGGAACCTTCAAGTTGATACAGTTACCAACAGAGACTGCATGTGGCGACGCCTAATTTACGAGAGCGAGTAAGAGAGCAACGTGTATGTGTGTAGTGCAGGGAGAATGTGTGAAAGTCATAGGGAGAGTGGTCTATTTATAGACCCCAAATGCTAACTCTATAGGGTTACTTGTCTGACAAGCAACCAGTCCTTGCCTATCAAGTAATAGTAACCAAACTCTTGCCTTACAAGGTTTCTTGCCTCTTAAGCAATTAATTAATGGCTCAACATCACTAATTAGATAGCTTGGGGATCCTGCTGACTGCATTATTAATTTTGGCTCAACGATCAACGACTCAGTTGTTTCTAGAGCATGGAAATCGAAGGGTTCGTCTTTAAGATTCTCCTAGAGATTCGGACTACTTGTAGGGGGAAGTGAGGAGGATTTGGTTTCTGCGCGGATGTATTTGTAGGATCGAGGCATCGGCGTGAAGGCTCCATCAGGGCATATCTTGGGGGAGATTCTTGCTTGATGCGGAGTTGTAGGGGACAGTGATGTCAAGTGCTCGCCGGTGGTATTTTCAGAATGGTTTTAGGGCGTGCTTAGCCATGGCGGTGAAAAAGCTGACGACGATGGGGAAGGAGTCGAAGTGGAGATGCATGATGGGGTCATACTTTTGGGAAGCTTGTGGAGAGGCGGTGGGGGGAGTCTCCGATAATGTTTGGAGGAGAGATGGGTTGCGGCGGTGCCAGAGGTGGGTCGAGAGGAGGAGAAGCGTCGTTGTTGCTAGCCATGGTAATTGTTAATATCACTTGCAAGTTACTAGTTTGTTTCTATAGTAATGGTGGACCTCTCCCTCTCCTTTATTTAACAGCAATCTTCACACTATTTCCCAACCAATTAATACTTACTTTTTGGTTTGAAAAGCTTTCTCTTCTCCACCTCCATACAATTGAAAAGCTTCCAAACTGATGCGGTGATGGTGCTACACATCTCACGCTGCTTGACCCACATAACAGGACAACTTCAACTAGATGCATCAAGTCACACTTATCGCATGACTCTAGTCTCTCGAGTAGTTTAAAGTCTTCTTCCTCTACTATAAATATGTACCCTCGTCATCTTCTTTAATATAATGAAAAATATAGAGACCTTTATTTCTTTCAAGCATTTCAATCTTCAACATATTTTAACATGGTATCGAGCTCCGAAGCATCCATGGCCTGATGCATCTTCTCTACTTCCTCCTCCCTCGTCAACACCTCTCAACATCATTAAGTCATCCTCCATCGGTGTTGCCTCGATCATCTTGCCAACTGGATTATTCGAACTATATTTATAAATCTCAAGTTATTCCCACTCTAGCATGTGTATGGCGATTCCCTCTTTGGCCTCAGAACTAAACCAAAACAATTTTCAATAACCGCGACTTCTTAACTTCATATCACCGTCTTGTTCATATCTCACTACAAATCAAGAATTTCTTATTTGAATCGATTAAACCAATTTCTTCTTAGTTGGCTTCCTTTCTTGAATTGCAGAAAATATGTTGGTCGCGTACGAGTTCATTCCCGCAGCGTTCTCAAGTTTGGAAAATCCACGTACAACTATTCTCTACAAATCAAGCATAACCTACATATTCGATTTCTTCTTGAGCCACCAAAAGGTTTCATCTTGAGTGAAGATTATGTCTAAAATGATATCATTTGCACATGAGCCGATGAGTGCTAGACAACTAATTTCTTATGATGAATTGGTGCTATATATATATGTTAGAGAAGTGCTCTAAACACAATCACCCTTAGCACTTAATGTAAGCACTACATATTGTTTAATTTGAAAGGCTTTTTCGTTAATTTGATGTTCATTGAATCGATATAGATCTTAATCGAATTAATGAAGTCCATGATACATAACATATCATGAAGGAAATCATGATGAGATCATGATAATAAGATTCCTATCATGTGCTAGAGTAGCTAAATACGCGCGAGGAACTTGCCATGAGATAATGCATGCTTGGATTATATATTTAAATATAGATGATAGTCTCTTCATAGCAATGGTGCAGTATCCTTGGGCTGGGGTGCTCAAGGATATCGTGAATGTTGATTTGTACTTTGACTTAGATTTCCTTGTTACCTTCTAGAGGTGTTCGGTTATAGTGTGATGATTGGAGTGCAGGCTTAAGGTATTAGGTAATTGAGTAGCCTCTGAAAGGATTCGCCACATCGATGGGGAAAGTATACCTATAGCGACTTTATCCAGGAATCATTACTCGGAAATCTCTAACCATAGTGGAAATCCCGTAGGTATGTGGAGAAGCATAAGCGTGGTAATGCAGGTCAAGGACAAGATCTAATATCACTTGGGCAAGATATGGCGTAGATAGTCTAGTGGGAGCTACACATTATCCATGCTTTGAACCCAGTGGGTTATAGAATGGTGAAATGACGAATTGGGCGATATTTGTTTATGGAAGGGTTTGTAGATAGACTACTGACTCTCCGGTCAATTAGGGGTCCTGATGTGTTGCTAGATCACAGCTCATGACTTCTTAATTCAATGGTTTAATAAAAAGTGGCAATATGCTTAGGGAGCGCAATGGGTCACACACTTAGAAGATGGAGACTTGATATAAAATGGACTTAGATGTGATCCAATTATGAGCGACTTCACATTGGGGGTTATACCGCTCTGGGATTTGAAGAATCCCGACACTAAGAGGACTCATTTAGAGAGTGGGATAGGAAAAGCTTGCTCATGGGCTTAAGGCCCATGATAGAGCATGCTACCATGCATGGAGATGCATGTAACATATTCCATCTTTGGGTAAGGGCTTTTTGGTCCTTTCATAGGGTGGGTTTCTCTTATAAATATGTGGTTATGGGAGAAACCCCAACCTGATAAGTTGATGTAACACCACAAAATATACTAAGCGATTTTATAACATATTGGGGTATAAAAATAAGATTAAAATTGTATTTTTTTCGAATTTATATTCTTAGAACAAAAATGATAATAGTAGTGTCTGAAGTCGAGGGTAAAATAGTAAAAATGTACATTAAAGACTTAAGGGTTATAGAATAAGTTTATATACCATTGTAGATTATTTAATAAGTAAAGTGTAAATGAAAGAAAGAAAGAACTTTAATGCAAAAAGAAATGGAAAACTTAACAAAATGACAAAGTGAACATATTTTTATGAAAGAATAATAGATAAGACCAAATTTGGTCTTGTAAGGGCTTATTTCTCCTTTAGGTTTGAGAGCTTAGGGTTCGGTTGAAAGAAGAGAGAGTCGGTGATTTTGCTCCATGTGATCGAGTTTTGGTGATCGAGAAGAAGAAGGAAGAAGAAAGAAGAGAAAAGAAAAAGATTAAGGTATGAAAACTAAATCTAAAACCCTTTTTGAAGAAGTTTGGGTTTGGGGAAAACCCTAACTTTGCATAATAATGATGGTTGTTAGTCTTAGCTAAGTTATATGGTTGTTTGAGATGGTTGTGGTCCTCAATTGAGGAATGTTTGTGTATAGAAAATGTTAGGGTTTTAGGGGAGATGCTGTCAAAAATTTTCCAAAACCCACGTTTTTGTTTTGGTTATCACTCATCAAAATTGAGTGATTCAAATTTCTGGGTAAATTAAAATACTAGGAAAACAAATCTCCTTGAAATAAGTGTATTGAATATGGAATCCCATTGGGCCAGAAAATTTAATGAGAAGTGAAGCTCTGTTTTCGGGCAATTTAGATCATTTGGTATAGCTTTTAGTGTTTAGGCCATAACTTGGCCATCACTTGTCAAATTGAGTGATTCAAATTTCTAGATAAACTATATAGGAGAACAAATGCTTCTTCAAATAAATTGTATTCAAATTTGGACCCCATTGAATGAGAAAGTGCCCAGTGAAGCTGTTTCGGAGCGGGTTTAAATACATTGGGTACAACTTTAGTGTTTTAATGATAACTTGGTCGCTACGATCATCCAAACTTAATTGATTCAAATTTCTAGGTAAACTAGACTTAGGAGAACAAATCCTTGAAATAGAAGTGTATTCAGGGTTAGGACTCCATTATACCCTAGAAGTCGTCTAAATGGAACCACATTTGTAGGGAAATATTTATGTATAAAAAGTTTAGTGAATAAATCAAATTGTAAAGAATTATAAAAGTGATTTCCATCGACCTTGATTACATGAGCGAAATACGAGCAATACGAGAACATGATCATATAGGTTATGATAAAGTAGCAGAGTTATAGTATATGTATAAAGAAATGCATGCGAGAAGTATCTCATGTGAATACATGTGATTGACATTATCCATGTATATGAGATGTGCATGAAAAACTTGAACACGAATAAAGAATTTAATAAGATTGATTGTCTGCCAGTGTCCTCAGTCAGATGGATAGGTAGGCATGCCTATTAGGGATACATCCTTATAGTTGGCCGTTTGGGTCATTCGACGACCGGATTTGGGTCGTCACGATTAGAGGATCAGCGTGCCAAATGCGGTGATGAGCGCAATAGTTTTTATACAGTTTATACGTATCCACTTCTTGGAGATATGCGAGGCAGAACCTGAGATGAAATAAAATGATTGAAATGGTTATAAGAACCATGTAACATGAAAACAATGATTGAATTGAAAAATGTGATAGAGCTACAATAATATAAAAAGTACTATGTATTATGAAGAATGAATGTGAGAACTCTAATAAATGACATAATGTACAAGTAGTCGGATATATTAACAACTAATGTGCAAATAGGAATTGTGTTAATTGTATATTGTCATTGGGGACCACTACAAGTGGTGATATATGTTACATGTTTACATTTTAGGTATAAGAGCAGCATGTGTTCATCAGATTAGTAAATCTTGAAGAGAACATCACAGCCATAATAGCTACGGCGGGGCGACACGATAAGTCGACATACATGGGTTGCTACACCTTTGATTTTGATTATGTACATGTAAAGTTTTTTTTTTTTCATAATATGATTTGTATATGTATAAGTCAATGGGACTAAGATATTTGTACAGGACATTATGAATACCATTATGGCAATAGTGTTAAAAGTTTTATTTCCTCAAGGATTAAGTTTAAGTTATATTCTGAAACATTCGGTTATATTTCGAAATGGGCCCACTAATGTCAGTAACTCAGGTAAAGGAGTCTCAATCCCATGTCGCGTTCCCCTTCTTCCGCCTAGGCGGGGGTTGGGGCGCGACAGTTGATGCATCAAACCTTAATCTCCTTTATTTGAGAGAGAAGTGATGTTTTCTCTCTTGTTCTTGAAAAGAACCAAGAAGAAGGAGAAGGTTGAGAGCATCTTCTTCATCCCTCATTGAAACCAAGCTTGGCTAGCACTGAGCTTGTTTTCAACTCAGTCTCCTTAAAGGTTCTTGGGTCTCGTCTTCGTTTGGATACCGTTAAAGACGAACCAAGGACGTGGTTCATTTCTAGTCAAGCGAGCACCCTCCAGTAGATCCACAAAGGTATATCATCTTTGAACTCTTGGTCTTTGTTTTTCTAGTTACGTTTTGATGTAAGAGCTATGATGGTCGATGGGTGGGATTAAGTTTTTTTTTTTTTTATTTCCACTGTGCAACAGTGCCCTTGGCACTTAGGAATCTCTACAGTGGTATCAGAGCTTACTTAGTTTCATCAAATCAAATCTTGGCTGAGCGTTTTCGGTTTTTGGTACCCATGTTTTTCAAAGGTTCAAAATTGAGATTTTTGGTGTGAAAAGTATAGATCCAATGTTATTCTTCATGGAATCTGGTCATGACATGATCAAGGATGGTTATTATGAAGAAAGCGGCTCGGATGAGATTAAAAGTACCAAAGTTGGTTTTTACATGTTGCGTAGTTGTAGAACACGGCGACGTCGCGGCGGTCGTTCGGCGTCGTGACACGTGCCCGGCGTACGTGATGTGCCAACATCGCGGCGTGAGAACTACAAGTGGGGTTTTGAACTGCAGCGTCATGGCGTAACAGCGTAGCGGCGTGATCCGTCGCGAAAGAAAGCATTCGGTGCCTTGTTTGTTTCCTTTTCTCTTATGGTTTTTGCGCAATTTTTGCGTTTACTACTCTAGTATGTTTGAAATATAAATGTGCAAGTTAAAAGCGGCAGATTCGACTTTAAATTTACAGAATCATGGACTTAGCGATGTTGAAATTACCTCACACGAGAGAACTTTGGACATAAATCATACTTTTGCAAATCTCGGTTCGAGGGTGGAATCGAAGTTATGGTTCAGGGATTAGAACAAATTAGGCTAAAACTTGAATCGATTTTTATAATTCAAGGAGTTGAATCAGTTAAAGATTTGAGAGTTGAATCGGGCTTGTGATTCAAGAGTTGAATCGGGTTCATAGTTCAAGTTGAAGAATCAGTTAAGTTCAAGTGTTGAACAAAACAAAAATTGATCATTTTTCAAGTGTTGAAAAACCTTTTCATGTGCTTTTGAAATCATGGGTGCCATTATCTTTAACTTTCAATGGATTGCATTCAGAATGCAGTTTGGGAGTGTATGTTGGCATGATGGATGATTATAGACTTTGCTGATGGTGATTGAGGTATGTGCATTTGATTATTAATTCTTTTAGGTAAATAGGGCTTGCGTGTCCCTGCCTCTTTCTATTTTCTCGATGTATTTCTCTTCTCATCTAAATCCCCCTCAAATGTAACTTGAGGTTCTTCTTTTGAATGTATGTAATTAGATTACATAGGATTAGGATTAGTTGATGGAGATATAGAGAAAGAGTGTGGAGGAGGATCCAAGAAAGAAGACCTTGAAATGTAAATGTGATTTAATTTCATGGGTTGTAATAATCATGCATGTTCCTAGGTTTGACCTAGTCAATTCCATATTATCTCATGGAATTGATTTTAGAATGTCCATAATCATGTCATATAGTTAGAGTAACTATCTTTATAATTTCATGAGGTAGATGGATTAAGCTTGTACTAGTAGAAATGATGGAGACTTATCCGAAAAACCCCTCGGTGAAATAACATATATTAAGGCTAACGTCTTCCACTAATATTGCGTGAACCGGAATTCTTCTAGAATCGGGGTTGTTGGGTAAACCCAAGCCTTCTCCATACGGATATGTTTTTAATCCATGGAAATGAGTTTTCCTGATTAGTGGGTTGGACTTAACTAGACTCATTAACATTGAAGCCAAAGCCAAGGTTAATGTTTGATAGAGAACCTGATTGGGTTAATTTACATAAGATGTACACGTATCATGAGCTAATAGCCCAATGATAGTGCACAAATCAACAAGTTGATAGCTTCAGATTCGATGGTGCATCGGGTTACCCGATTGGTATAAGATACCCACCTATTGATCCAAGATCGCTTGTTGGGTAAACCCAAGGTCACTCCTAGTGATATTGGATTTGTTAATTGCATACGATCGCAATTGGTATGGACAAGATACCTACCTTTTAATCCAAGATGGCTTGTTGGGCAAACCCAAGGTCATTCTTGGTGATATTGGATATCGACCCACTAAGAGAACCTCCATATAGGTTCTCTTGGATCAATAGTGGGGCATATGGATTCGTAATAACATAGCGGGAGCCATAATGTGTAATTATCAAGCCGTAACAATTATGCATTTTTAAGTACAATCTAACATGATCTCTTTTACATCTAGGTTGATAGAATCAAACCATGTCATCAATAATGAACTTGCGATCAATATTGGATGTCAATAAGTTAATCGATGCCAACTTCATGGACTGGCTAAGGAACTTGAGAATTGTTCTCAAGGGAAAAAGAATAGCTTATGTCCTTGATGGCCCCTCCCTCAATCCCTAGTTAATGCATTTGATGAAGATCATAATGCATATCATAAACATGAATGACAATGTAGATTGCCACATGTATCATGTTAGCATCTATGTCACGATTAGCGGAAGCAACATGAAATTTATGATAGGTACAAATCGCGAATTTATCTCATATGAAGAAGTTGTTTCATGAAGCGAGGCGCGCTATTTGGCTCCGAGCATGTAGAGGGGACATCTCCGGTGTAGTATATGCGAAGATGAATGGATATATTGTAGGTTGGATCGGCTCGATTTTGCTGTAGACTGATGAATTAAGTATAGACTTGAATACGGTTGGTTTACTTGATAGTTTGCACATTTTGGCGCTCATTGCAAGATAGAAAATAAAGACCACCATTACAGGCTAATTAACTTGCTTAAAGCAGGTTAAATCCACCTTGAAAGGAAGGTAAAGCGTGATGCTTGTGAATTCTTAAGTTCTAAGAAGAGTTAAACGAAAGGAAAATCACGAGCAAAAGGGAGGCGGCCAAGGAGACTCCTCGAAAGTACTTGCTTCCATTATGGCAAAGATGGCCATTGGAGGAGAAATTACAAGGCCTACATGGAGTCGAAGAAGAAGGTGGCATGTGATGCACCAGCACCTTCAGGTATTTATGTCATTGAAATTAATACTGTCTCTCATGGAAACCTTCGGGATGTGTGGATACGGTTGTGGCTCATATGCACCACAATGATATATAAGGCCTTAGGAATAATAGGAAGCCTTCGCAAAGAGAGAGTCAGTCTTCGAGTTAACCAATGGTGCAAGGATTCTGGTTGTTGCTTCTATTGGGACTTATGTTTTGTACCTCCATAGTAGACTTTGTTTGAATTTGGATGATTGCTTTCGTGTGCTAGCTTTAACAAAGAACATTATCTCTGTTTCCCGTTTGAACATGAAAGGGTATCATTTAAAATATTGTGACAATGGTTGTTACATTATGTTAAATGATGTGCTATCTTCCAGTAGTACTATGATAGGATTTACATATTGGATATGTCGAATCCGATTCTAAATGTCAATAATGATAAAAGACAAAAAGGAGATAATTTTAAATCATCGATTTTATGGCATTGTCGTCTTGGCCATATAAGTGAGGAAAGCGACTAAGTTACACAAGAGTGAGTAGCTTGAGGTCGTTTGATTATGAATCATTTGACACATGTGAATCATGCTTGTTAGAAGCCAGAGCGACCAGTCCATTCTTTAAAGGAAAGGGTGAGCGAGCGAGGTGGACCATTGGGCGAATAAATATTGATGTATGTGGTCCTGGCGTAAGATTGCATGCCAAAGGTGGTTTCATTTACTTCATAACCTTTATCGATGACTATTCACATTATGCTACTTGTATCTTATGAAGTCTGAGTTTGAGGCCTTTGAGAAAGGAGTTCAAGGAGCCAGAAATGAGGTAGAGAAACAACTTAGGAGAAGTATTAAATAACTTAGATCGGATCTAGGTGATGAATACTTAAGCCAAGGGTTTCTGGATTATCTTAGGAACAATGGGATTTTGTCCTAATGGACTCCACCTTACATGCCACAACACAATGGTGTGGGTGAGGAAAAGCAGAACCTTGTTAGATATGGTGAAGTGCATGATGAAAAGCAATTCTACCTAAATCCTTTTGAGGTTATGCATGAGGCTAGCGTTTTATATCTTAAACAAAGTCCCACATCCAAGTCGGTTGAGGTTATTCCATATAAGATATGGACTATGAAGCATATCTCTCACATGAAAGTATGGGGTTGTCTGCTTATGTGAGTAGGCAGTGTCGGATAAGCAGGAAGCTTAAGTCGATGAGTGAATACGTTAAGTAGGATATCCTAAAAGCGATTGGATATGAATTCTACAACACTTTGGAACAAAGGTCTCGTTTGTTTGAAGCATGATGTGTATTCTTGGAGAAGTTTATCTTAAGAAGGCCGGTGGGAGCAAAGTTGAGCGATGAAGTTTAAGATGCTCTGCTTGAGCGTGTCTCATCGACTAAACACAGTACATGATGCGTGGTGATGAATTAATGGTGACTCTTCTAAAACCTGGGTTCTTCGTAGGACACATAGGACACATGCGTTCCCGAAAGATATGGATTTCTCATCGGTAATAAAGCAGCGTATTGGTAGGCTACCTCACGAAGAATCTCTTAATAGTTCGAGTTTGATAAATAGCACACAACCATGAGAAGTCGAGATGGATTCCGTAGCTATCTGAACAAAGTATGAGCTTTGGATTTGATCCACCCAGAAGGGATAAAACCCCATTAGGTGCAGAAGTGGATCTTCAAAGAAAATAGAGACAAGGAAGGTAATGTGATTACCTATAAAAATCTAGGCTTGTGGCTAGGAGTTATCATCAAAATGAAATTGACTATGATGAGACTTTTAGTCCCGTGTCATGCTTAATCCTTAAGGATTCTCTAGTCATTCTTCGTCATGATTATGAGATATGGCAAATGGTGAGGCGGCTTTCATAGAGCAACTACGGGAAGTTCTTAATACATAACATAGCATGAAGAGGAAGTACGATGAGATCATGATAGCCAAGATTCATATCATGCAATTATGTTAGTATCTAAATTATCCTAGTCATAAAATTAGCAGAATTTGGACATTTGTTAGCCGGACAGACTAGCACATGTCATACCCCTTGATTGGATCAAGCAGTGGATCTTATAAACTATGAACATGAGATGATTAGAGTTGAAATGTGGATGCTTGCTAAGAGTAGCTAAGTACATCGGAGGCTTGCCATGAGACAATCATATGGATTATCTATTTAAATATAGATGATATTCTCATCATAGAATTGGTGCAAGTATCCTTAAACTTGAGGTGCTCAAGGATATCGTGAATGTTGATTTTGTACTTTGACTTCATTCCTTGTTACCTTCAGTCGGTCATAGTGTGATGATGATGCAACTTAAAGGTATTCAAAGGTAATTGAGTAGCCTACAAAGGATTCGCCACACCCAATAGAGGAAGAGTATACATATGGCCTCTTGTTAAAATCATTACTCGGAAATCTCAGCTATAATTAAATGCCATGAAGAATGTCTTAATTGCATAAGCCCGATGAGTAATGAGTCAAGGACAATATATGATATCGCAGGGTACAGATGTGTGGCAATCTAGTGGAGCTACATTGTCCGTGCTACGAACTGAGTGGGGGTATAGAATGGTGAAAAGAACATTGCACAGTATTTGTTTATGGAAGGGTTTGCAATTAGACTAGCGACTCTCCGATCAATTGGGGGTCATGATGTGTTGCTAAATAATGTTCATGACTTGTTTGATTCAATGGTTTAATCAAGTAGCCAACATAACCGAGAACCTAATGGGTCACACACTTAAAAGATGGAGACTTGATATAAATGGACTTAGATGTGATCCAATTATGAGGGACTTCACATTAGGGTTATACCGCTTCAGGATTAGAAGAATCCCAGAACTAAGAGGACTCATTTAGAAAGTGGGATAGGAAAAGCTTGCTCATTGGGCTTAAGGCCACGGAGCATGCTACCATGCATGGAGATGCATGTAGAATGATCCATCTTTAGTGAGGGCTTCCCTTTTGGTCCCTTTCACGGGTGGGTTCTCCTATAAATATGTGGTTTTGGGAGAAACCCTAACCTAATGGTTGATGCATCAAACCCTAATGTCCTTTGTTTAAGATAGAAGTGAGGTTTTCTCTCTTGTTATTGAGAAGAACCAAGAAGAAGAAGAAGGTTGAGAGCATCTTCTTCATCCCTCATTGGAACCAAGCTTGGCTAGCACTAAGCTTGTTTTCAGCCTCTATCTCCTTGGGAGGGTTCTCGGGTCTAGTTTTCTTGTGGATCACAGTTAGGGCAGACCAAGGGATGTGTTTCGTTTAGTCAAGAGCTGCAGACACTCTCCAGTAGATCTATAATGGTATATCATTTTGAACTCTTGGTTTCGTTTGATGAAATATGATGGTCCCGATGGGTGGGATTCGATTTTTTCTTATTTCCATTGTGCGACAATGCCTTAGCACAGGAATCACTCTGATATCTTGGGGTTTGAACCACTGATGCGAATTTGTAGTTCTTAATCTCACAAGCAAGGACTCGATCATTCTCTCTATAGTACCATACATGCTTTAAGCACATGAACTACGAATGGAAGATTTGACACATCCTCAATCATGGAAGCTGTCACATCTGACATCAAACCTTTCTCCTAAAGCGAAATCTTGTCAATGCGGCGTATAATACAACCTCCATTTTTCTCCCCAATAGGAATTTTTCGTTTGGGTTTCGTGGCTATGGTGCTGTGGTCCACTCAAGCTATGGAGTCTTCGAGGGCTCATGAGCTCAACACTGAACTTTATAGCAAATTTGTGGAAGAGCGATCATTCGGTAATCAAAGTGTTATCATCGCTTTGATCTCGACTACATGAGCACCTAACCTCAGCACCACACCTCCTTTGATTCCTCTAATTTCATGGAAGCAACTCACAACTCTCAAGTTCATATCGGTACACCTAGTTCCCTTCATGATACTGTCTGGCATCCTGACAGTAGTTCTCAAATGCATATCACTACCCTAAACTCTCTTTAAGATAATGCTTGGTATCTTGACAGTGGGACAACAAATCAAACCACTCCAAACTAAGATCTAGTTGAGTCCAAATCGGCATATCACGGCTCAAGGGAAACTTGTCGATTGTAATGGCTTTACCCTTCCTTTCACACATGTAAGTCATTTGAACATATCAGCATTTAAACCCTTGTCTCTGCACAATATCCTATTAGAACCATGAATTAAGTAAAACCTCTTAAGCATCTCATAATTTACTTTACACAACAATGTTATTGTGGAGTTTCATGCATCCTGTTGTGAGTACCATAATCTTTAGACTCGGTATTGATTAGTACCCAAAAAGTGCTATTTTGAGTCCTATTTAAGATAGGTTTTGAGTGCTTTTTGTGTACTAATCATATTAATTAAGCAGATCGACATGCGGTCAGATTAGTACCCTCACGATTTTGTTTTGAGGTTGTTTTGGTAGTTTTGCGGGTTTGGGAACCTCGACCATCATATCAAACTTGGCATTCCGATTATGATGTTTTTATCTTAGAGTTATTATGGATTCTTAGCGAATTTCATCAGCCTGGGGATGAAGAAATGTCAAAAATTTGGAAATGAAGAAATCTCTGGTGATTGATGCGAAAGAACAGCCTTGGGAGGAGGCTTGATGATTTTTCGCTATGGCATAACAAAATTTCGCAATGGTGCGAAAATTTCGCTATGCCATGTTACCCCGGCTTATCATAGCGAGGGTCATTATCATAGCGAAAGTGCGTATAGCGAAATTCAAATTTTCTACATGCACGCAATTTTTCGCTAAGATAGCGAATTTTAAGCTGAATAGCGAGATTTCGCTAAGATAACAGTTCATTATGATAGCGAAATTCGGCTGTGCATAGAGAAATTCTTTGCCCCTCGTTTATTGATCAACGACCCGTTTTTTGTAATTCCCATTTTGCCCTCATTGTAATCATATTATTTTGGTATTTCACACATCTTGTAAGGCTATATAAGCCACCTTATGGACAAATTGTAACCCTAACTTTTGCTAACTTTCAATCCACGCAGCTTTTCATTTTAGGTTACAGTTTTCTCTCTTACCTCTCTCTTTCTCTCGTTTTCTCGGGCCCTTACTTGCTTTTTTTACTTTGAGGATGACAACTCGAGGATGTTTAGCTAAAAGCAAAACGAAGAGGAGGGTTGCTAAGGTGGTTAATGGTGGTTTCGCCTTGAGGTGTTCCTCCGTTTAAATAGGCGAGTCGCATTTTATGTGTTCAAACTTTCCAAACTAGGGGTTTGAAAATGTATTTAATGTATTTCCTTTGGTGATACTTGGCATGCTTTAGGGTTCGATGTATTCTTAATGGTAGATACACTAACATTCATTAGATGTCATTCTGATCACTTGAAATTAGGTTAAATGATGTATTCTTCTGGCTATTGGGACATTAAATGCTTTCGATGAAATGCTTTGGCTCTGAGGTGATTTTAGGGTTAGCTTTTAAAGTTAAACAAAGATTCGGTTTTGGCTATGACTATGTCATTTTCCCTAATGCGAGAAATAACCGAGGACACCTTTATAGCCTCATTTTATCAAGCTAGTGACCAAACCTTGAGGTCTCCATTCCACACCTTATTTTAGCTGTTTCGATTAGCTAGTGACAACACCCATGTTTTTAATGCCGAATCGAAATCCAAATGAAAGCCTCACCATTTTGAATCATGTTACAATCATTTGTGGGATGAAACCCATCCGTGTTCGACCCTGAAGCGCTATCTTCAGTAGCAACTTCACGTGGGAGGAAAATAGGAAACAAATTTTGTTGATTCGAATCACCACTCACGTGGCGCGAATCGGGTACTCGATGGGCCGGCTGCCTTAGCCCGCATTGTGAAATGGCTAAAGCCCGCTACGGTATTAAGACGAAAGCCGGGGACTATCAGACGGGACGATCTTGGGCGATACGAGAAATCTAGAGTGTCTTCCCGTAGACTAGCTTGAGGCGGTCGTTTAGGTTTTAGGTTCCCCGACCGGTGATCTACCACATATGGGATAATACATTTATGAATAAGTAGCGGAAAATACATAAAGTGATATTTATCCTTTGGATTTCTCGATTTCAAATCCCTTATTTCTCGGAAGGTTAATCCTTAATAGGAAATGCAAATTTTACTCCTAAAATTAAGGGAATTAATGAACTCAGCCACATAAATTGGGAAGATCTCCCATGAGGTAAGGTATCGAGGGCGTACTAAAACTCTTTCTCTTGTGCTTCTCCGTCTTTTTCTTAGCAATCATCGGAGGCGGCCAAAGACTCTGGATCGCCTTTTTCTTGAGTTCACGTTGCGCTGCTGATGCCTAGAGGTTCAATCGATTGTGGTAACAACTTTGTTGTTGTTATATTGGAACAAACTCACCAAGATAACTCTAGTTCAGGAAAACTACATAACGGTTTTGTATCAATAGGACATCTCTCCATCCCTAGCTCTAAATAATACCTCAATTCTGAGATTGCAAGAGTGTTGTTGTGTCTCCACCCGATTACAACCTCATGTTTCAACAACTCCATTTTACACTTCATCCTCTCTCGGTACAAGACTTCCTTATCGTGGACTAAAACACATCGGGCTATTCCTTTAGCCTGAAGGTAGGTCATCGTCATTGTTCGATATTCTGAGTGTTGCACCATTTGCATGTCGATACATCTCCTATGACATTCGATATGTTTGTGAACCTTATCCAACTTGGAAAGTTTTCATCACATTACCTTTCTTTCTATTCCATTAAAGACTTCTAAACCATTACAACTTGTACATTAATAAGTGGGGTCGCACTCCTTTTTACTCTCCAAAGTTATGTTACTATATTTGTTTGTTGATGATTTTACAAGATTTGCATTAGCTTTATCCCTTCGCCTTAAGTCGATGCAGCAACTCGTTCTTACTTTCATTTAATTTCTTTTTCTTGTTTCGATTTGAAGATATGGAAATGGGTGAGGGTTAGGCTTTTAACTTTTAGAAAAACAAAACACATGTGGGAGGTTTGGAAAGAGTGTGTGTGACAGAGGAAAATCATGTGCTTTTGAAACGTGGGGTTATCTTAGTCTAAGAATTGTTGGGATTCTCAACAACGGGGAGAAAGAAACCTAGTAACCCAAAGACACCCAAAAAACCTTGAAACCCTAGATTTCCAAATCCCATCCCTGATGAATAGTTGAAGAGAGCAAAACTAAATCTATACCTTTGTTCCTCTTCCAAAAGAGGGGAGAATAGAAAAGTAAAGAAGAGGACTAGAGAAAGTTCATGAAAACTTTTAAGACACTTGAAGAAGCGAAGTACAATAGACAATAATTCATAAAATCAAACAAACCTTCACCATTCAAACTTGCTGGGTATGCTCTCAACTCAAGAATAGTGCAAGACCGAAAGGGGAGAAAGAACCCGAGGAAGCAATTGGTAGAAAAAACAAAACCCATAAATGAAATAAATAGAAAAAATGGAAAAACATAACGAAGAAGAGAAAAGGTTGCTATCTTACAAACCTTCCTCTTTGGAAACTTTTTCCAGATGGGTAGGTTTCAAAAAAAAAATGGGAGAGGTAAGCAGAGACTTAAAGCTGAAAAATTCAAAAGCAAGGGATTTAGGCTTTTAGAAGACTAAGATACAATGAAAGAGCACGAAGAAGAGGCGATTTTAGCTTCTATGCTTGTCTCACATTTGCATTCTGATCTTCATAATCTTCGAGTCTCTCACCGCTGTTTGATTTCTCTTTCTCAAAAGGGAGGACGGCAGAGCTGACGGTATCGGCCGATGTGGAGAAGATAATCATTTTGGATAAGTAAATTAGGGTTTGGATAAATAAGGGATATTTTCTATTTAATAGGCAGACATTTCAGCAGGGCCTTGGCCTGCCCAGATGACTCGACCGAGTTAATCAGTAAGTAAGGTGTTTGATTTTTAGTCGTCATCCGCCAACCCGACCCTAATTTCGGGTTGATGTTGTGATAATTGACAAATTACCCGGCTCTACTTCCAACCCCATCGTCATCATTCTCCTTTATCTGAAGTCGGCTTTCCCATCGCGCCCCGACACCTCGAGGTTGAAAGAGAAGCATCACTCGATAACGCATTACAGCGTCGTCCATTGCGCACGGCGCTCTCTGCGTGCAGTGCGTCTGCCCCTCAAGCTGACCACGGGCTTCTCAAGCGCTTGTTAGTGTCTTCCCGCGCGGCTCAACACCATAGCATTACGGTCTTCGTAGCTACTTAACAAAGCTCTTCACCCCTCTCAAAGACGATGTTTCTAGAAAAGGGGTAGTGCTCAGGTTGCCTCAGCAAGATTATATTGAAGCAGGCAAGGCGAGAGAGATACGTTGAAGGTGGAGGTGGAGGAGAGAGAGTGGAGTGGGGATCAAACTTTTTTTTTTAAATAAAAAATTTGGGGGGGTCAATTACATAGTAACATGTTGCGAGAGAGAAGAGAAATGAGTGAGAATCGAGAAATTATATAGTGATATATGCAATTTTTTACATACTTAACCAATTACATTTCTCTTAGGACCATTTTCAGAAGACAACGCATAAATTTGGGATTATTCTCAGTTGATCAAAAAGTGAGATTATTTAAAGAAGAATGGTGGAAGTTAAGATTATTCCTATCAATTTTCCTATAAATAATGCAACAAAGATATACTCAAATATAGTATAATGCAAAACAAGATAGTAAATAAAAAAAAAAAGGATGTAGTAGAAAATTAAATCAAACATTATATTATGTCACTATTTTAATGTGTTCTATCCTAGCATTATATAATCCATGTTAATTTAGGACAACCAATAAAATAATATATGAAGTGTAGGAGGAAGAGCGTGGGAATTGAATTGATATTTTGTGAATCAACATCGGCGGAGAGACTAGCAGGTTGTTTGTTTCACCGAGTTTTTGAAAATCGTTTCTTATCGTGAAAAACAAAGGAGTACAAAATCCCACTAAGGACAGTTTGGTCCACTAATATTTTTATTCTAAAAAACATAACATAGAAAACATTAAATTTAGAGAATAAGATTAATAATTTTTAAGATAACACCATTTTTATGTTAACATGTTTTTAGCCTTTTCAATAACAATTTTCAAAATAGGAACCAAACATACCATAATTGTTTATATTTCATGTTTAACATAAGCTAACCTTGTTAACATGCGTAGTTCTTGAAATTGTTATATTTTCTGAGTCGATAGCTCGCGGATATTACTAATGTTATTGTTAATTAAAGTACGAATAAAGGAAAACTTTAAATGGAAATGAAGAGAAATATATATAATTACCCATGCTCTAGATGCGGCCGGAGATATTGCTTGCTTCCACTGGCGACTCTCCACCTCTTTGCCTTTTCCTCCTTTTGCTTTTCAAGATTGACAATGCTTGCTTGAAACTTCCTCTCGTTTTTACACATGCAGGATGGATACACATGGTAGAAAATTGGGATAATTGTTTGCCCATTTTCTTCACACACTCAATGATCTTCACTAGTTCATCTAAACACCATGTTGAATAGGCAGCACCTTTTGAAAACCACTACGCAAAATCTTGACTCTTCGATAGCTTTAAAGAGTTTTGGCGCAATCTCACTTCCTCGTTCGATTTCTTCATCATCTCTAAAGGTGTAGATCCTCTTTTCAGTTAAGCCGGTATAGAGATGAGTGCAATGAAGTTCCCAGGAGTGTCTTCACCTACAAAACTCGAAAACATCATATTTCCATTAACGAGACCAGGAGTTGAAGAAGAAGATGAGGCTCTTGTGGAATCCCATCCTTGCGTGATTACAATGCAATACTCGTAAGAAAATTGATAGTTTGATATTTAAATTTGGTGAGGGCGAGGAGGAGATGTTTTATAAAAAAAAAGCATGGGCCAAACGAGTACGCCTTAGGGAGCCCTAAATTAATATCACGTAGTGACGGCCATACAGGATCTATAAGTAATGGAAGCGGGTTACACACATATACTCCCATGATCTCAACGTGGCTCTAATCCCATTCATACTTCTATTTTTTTCTTTTTCTTTTTTTTTTTTTGAAGAATCGCATTCATAATTTTATTTTATTTTTAAAGGAATCATTCATACTTAAGAACATTTTTTTTAAATAATAAATTCACATACTTAAGACTTTTATTGTTTGAATAAAATTCATACTTAAAACTTAAAAATTAAAAGAATATAAAAAAATCAAACAGCTTTATATTTAATATTACTTATAGTGAAAGGAAAATTATGTTATGTAAAGGGTTATTAGGTCTTAAAATTAAAGAAATAAACCATAACTTTTAAAAAACCAGGTTCAAAAACTATCAAAATTTTAGCAAGAAAGGTAATCACGAAAAATATTGATACTCAAAAAAAAAAATATTTAACTAAGTTGAAATTTTAATTAAAAAATTAAACATAGTACTCATTACTTTAATTTTATTTATATTTCTTCTATTTATTAATTAAATAAATAAAAATTTTGAATCCAATTAAATATATAAATTAAAAAACAGAAAAGCAAACAAGGTTAGGTGATAATTTATAATAAATTTTTAAGAAAACATTAAGGCTTTGTGTAAAAAAAGTATATCTTTAAAAAGTTCTAAAAAAAATATTGTTTCAAATAGAAAAAATTTTGTTTGCGGTTTAAAATTTTTAATAATTTAATACAGCTTTTATATTTTAAGAGAATGAAATTTTAAAAAATCGTTTATTCATCATAATATCTTTTATCATTCTTTATATTTATATAATTATTTATTTATTTTAAAATAAATCTAAAATAATTAAGAAGTTTCTTGAGGATGTCATTTAATCACGTTTTGGAGTTTTTCTTAATTTGATCTTCTTTTTCTACTTCATTTGCCACACATAAAAAGTTCCTTGTTAAAATCTCATATAGTAGCTTTTAAGAGTATTTATCCTACAAACTTTTATCTTTATTCTGAGAAGTTTTAAGAATTTGCGAGCAAATATGTAATTTTAGGGTCAGTTATTCCTAAAACATAATTCCCTTAGAAACAATTCTATACATTATCAGCATATGTAGTTAATTATACTTGAACTTGAGAACTAGGCAGAGTTGCAACTTGCAATGCCATGTAAATGAGTGAGAGATATAAATCTTTAGAAGTGGTAAAGTGTATGGTAAGAGTAGAATTTGCGACGAGTGGTGGGCGAACCGGGCTAAGGGTAAAATCGAGTCATCTTGGGCAGACTGTTTACAATAATCTTATCGTTTAGTGGCCAGTCGGCCTATCACAAGACGGTAGGTAACGGAGCCAGCTGCACTTATGTGTAAAAAAAAAAAAAAAAAAGGTTAAAAACTTGAAAAATACAAATTTTGGACTTCAAATTAGATAAACAAAATTATATTTTTCTCAAAACCGTGATTTCAGCACTATGAATTTTCCTCAGTAGCTGCTTACATTGCATTACCACAGACTAGGTCAAAATCTCCATTCCTACTTTTTTTCTCTCTAAACCCTCAGAAAATTTTCTCAAGTCAAAAAGATGGTAAAGTAAACCCAAAGTCTTTTCCAGGAACCGGATCACCTGTAACTTATTCTTTATTCACTTCTGACAAACTGCAAGAGCAGCAGACACATCCCCCACCATTCTTTTCCTCCCATTCAACACCCCACACACACACACACTTGGCTCCTTCAATTTCCATCTCAATATCAATCAAAAAAACCCAAAAAAGAAAAAGGCAAAAAAAAAAAAAAGAATAAGCTACTCTCTGCATTAAATTCAAACCTCTCAAGTCAGGTAATAGTTTGGAAGTGTGTCTATCAATCAAAAAACCCAAAGAAAAGGCAAAAAAAAAAAGAATGAAAGCCTCTGTAATTAAATTAAAACCTCTCAGATTCAGAGTAGCTGGTTTGGGAAATCAAGATTTCAACTCAGAGTCAGTTGAGCTCAATCCAGAAACAGCACCACCACCACCCATTTGTGAGTCGAGAAGTGGAGATATCTTTGGTAGCATCCTTTGGAAAAGGTTGGAGGGCTTTTAACAGGACCAATTCAGGAACCTTGAAGGGGATTTGCAGAAGATTTCCTCCTCATGAGATTGAAGAAGTCATTCCGACTCTGAGCTTGAGAAGTGGATCTCTTCTCAATGGTCGTGAGGGCAGCAGATAGCCTGCGATCAGCACTAGCAAGGGTTGGATTGTTCCTTGGACTCCTCAAAGCTTAGTTCAACAGCTGATGGTGTGACAGCAGCTGACGGGTAGTCGAGCATACGGCGGTCCGCGAGAAAGAGAAAGGATCGTTTCGGATATGTAAATTAGGGTTTTGATAAGGAAGGAGATTATATATATATATATATTAATTAGTAACAGTAGAATCCGAAAAAGCAATGTGACCCGATCAATTGATCCGACTGCGATTGGGTTGGGTTAAATTTTGTCGGTTTTTAGGTCAATGAAATTAAAGCCTGATCTAACCTAATTTCGACTTAGTCGAAATTTAATCAAGCAATTCGGGCTCAAATTACCAACTCTAATAAAGAGACATATAATTTTATTGCTTAGCTTTCGTAATCTTTGATTTATGGTTTATGATGGGAGCATTTATATGTTGAAAGTTTATGGGCTCCTTCCTTGGATTGAGTCGATTAAGTCAATGCTTCGCAAATGTTGTAAAATAAGAGATGAGATTAGGGTTCGTGTGTGCGTATTTGCACAAAGTGGAATGGGTAGAACTTCGTTGTCACTCTTTTGGAATATCTCTTAAAAACATAAGGCTTGGATTGCTTCAAAATGGTTCTACAAACCTTAAGCCAAGGTATGTACCATGTCTTCCTTAACTTATTGTTATTATTGGTATTGTAGAAGTTGTATTCATATCTGAAATTAGAAAATCACTTGAGATACATGATTTTGATTTTGTGTTTATCTAGCAAGACAAACTTAAACCCTCTTTATTTTGTTTTTTCTTAATTTCCTTTTTTTCTATCGGTTTTCATCTATCTATTTTTATAATTATTTATATTTTCAATCAAAAATTTTCCATTTTATTTTATTATTTGTACTTATTATATTTTTCTAGCACAATTATTAGACATGTAATTATTTCAATTATAATAAAATAATAATAAAGAAGAAATAAGTAAATAAACAAAAATAAGTAGAAAATAATCATAAAAGTTGGGCATTAGATGACACTTTCCATCCATTATGAATCCATATATGAGGACCCTTTTCTACTTAGGAATGGCAATAGTAGGGTTGGGATGAGTCACCCCAAAATACATTCCCGTCTTGATTCTATAATAATCCTTCCACATGCGAGTCCCAAACCCCTAGTTTTACAAAAAAAAGCCGAAATAAATATGTTCTAGGCTTAATATACCCAAATGCGGAGTCATACAATCGTAAGTCTAATAGTGAGTAGGACAAAATTTTCATTATATAAGAGTGTTTTTGGACACAATTTTTTTGCTGTTAAGGCGTGTTTAGTTCATACCCTAGAGATACGATAAGTCGAACTTCCTTAGCCAGGACACCCCCGATTATTATTATTAGACGAGATATAAGACTATATGCGATAAAGTAAAGCACACACAATATGTTTGTGGTTTGGCAATTGCATGCACTTTGTAGGGTTGTGCCCCTAATCACGAAAATTTCCACTAATCCTAATTCAAGGTTACAATTAGTCTTATGTGGTACGAGACTCCCTCTCTACCCACGACCCTTCTTTAACCCAATCACTCATAGTGGAATTCAAATTAACTCCTCCATTCCCCTCTCAAAACATCGCACATACCATGCACACATTACATCAATTAGACATAAGATGAATTCTAAAACATCATCACTGCACAGGTGAAGATTGTTAACGTCTGTTACCTCAATGAGTATCTACACTCTCAGTACTCTTCAAGCAGAACTTGGCTTATTCTTCTTCCAAGCTCTGCTCTTGAAATCATGATGAGCAGCTTCAAACCCTTGAATTGAAAGCCTTGCAATTTGGTCTTAGAAGTCTTAATAAAGCTGGACCATTATCCTAATATGATTCCAAGCATTACCTTATTTTTCTTGAACTTATCTTCAAGCTATCCAAGAGGATGTAGGAGACTTGGCGCCTAAGTTTCCTCTTTAGATTGGTGACCTAATTGGGTTCTAACTCTAGTTTGATAGCTTGGATGATTGGATCCTCTTGATTTAAACCTTATCCCTTGATAGAGGAGTTCTAGGCCCATTGGTAGCCTTTTCCTAAGTGCCTTGGCCTCGAGGGTCCAGGGTGATTCATGTCCCACATTAGTTCGACCTTAGTCTTGACTCTCAGGGGCGGCACGTCCACCTTTGTGAAATTTGCGCCAGTCAAGATTTCTTACGGGTTCTTCTAGGGACTTCATGTTTAAACTATCAAACCTTCATCAAACTTTATCTTGAAGAAGCCATCTTCTTAATATGAAACGATGGATAAAAGATATTGACAATTAAACCTAACAATATACCCCTTTGGCTATGTCTTGCGAAAAAACAACTCTTGAAAGGAATGTAACAAGAAAATGCATTAAGGAAGCGAGAGATATGACACTTTGAGATAGGAATTTCCAATTCATTGATAGTTTATCACTTTTTATATCCCAATCACTTTGTGAAAATACATAAGAATTTTACAAAAATTTAATCCTTCCCTTTTCATTCTTTCTTCTCCCCTTTTTTTATTGAAGGCTAGAACTGGGTGTGTGTGTGGGGGTGGGGGGGGTCGAGAAGATGGCAGGTTCAAGGGTGTGAGATTGGCAGAGAGGAATCAGTTATCAAAAAGTGAGAACCAACAGGCGGCAACAAGATATTTGAGTGGGTTGAAGCAGACTATTAGAGGAATAAAATTAGGTGCGGTTAGTTTTTCGATTATTGCAGAGGCTAGAAGTAGCCATCGGACTTCCAATAAAATTTGTACATTAATGTTGTGTTTTTTTATATTCATTAGAGTTTTTTTTTATTCATTGAAATTTATGATTTCATGTAATTCGAAGGATGATACTGTTTTCACCAAAAACCTTGCTAGGTTCATAAGATAAAAAATACTTTCAATTGTCTCTACCATTTCCATATTATTATTTCCCCTTTTCATAGTATTTATTTTTAGGAATCAACCAAATTGTTAGGAAACCTAATGACCCTTCCCTATTGGTAAGATATTGTTCATTTTGGGCTTGAGGTTCTCATGGTTTTGTTTTTTGACTTCTCCTAAAAAATGTCTCATACCAATTGGATGTTGCCTATATTCATAAACTCATAATACTTTTCATTCCTAACCGATATGGTATTTTGGCCGCACCCAACAATCCTCACACCGGAACAAAGTTCCATGAGCCTCCCATCAAACTAGGATTTTCTTTCTTTCAGCGTATTGATCCCACATGCATTGCGTGAAACACACCACACTAAGGGTTCACTATACCATTTTGTTCGGCATCCACCCATACGGTTTGAACCCGACTATCATACCACATGTTGAGAATCCTAATGGACCATTCCCTCTACATTGATATTATATTATCCACTTTGAGCTTAAGACATTTTGTTTTTGGTTTTTTCTCCCCAAAGCCTCATACGATTGAATGTTGTCCATGCTTATGACTCATAAATCCTTTCTATTCCTAAGCATTATGGACGTTGGGCACATACCTTAAAAATTTTATTTATATTTATTATATATTTATATTATTTATTTATGTTAATATTAATATTATAACAATAATAATAATATCCTTGTGAGTGGACAATATTATCACTAATTTCCTTAAATTAAAATAAGACTAAATCATGCTAACATTTATTCTTTACACTTTTATTTTCTTGTTTATGTTCGGGATAAAAACACCTTTTGATAGGAATTGTAATCATACTCAACTCCTTTTGAAGCAACCCCACTTTACTCTTACACAGTGATCTCCTAATTAAGAGTTAACTCATATTACCTTTTATTCACTTTTCATTGTATAAGGATCGTTAAAACATAGCTTAACATTTTCCTTATGAGCATCACTAATTCTTCATGAACAAGGAAAAATCCTCTTAGTTATATAACCAAGTCTTTATGGTTTAGTTGTCTTTTTTGAACCTAGACCTTATGATTTTCAGTTAAATAGGTTGGGTATCTATTGTAATAACTTATTCTTTTATCGGCTTTAGTCACATTATGTGACGCCCCATTCCCGGGTATCCGTTGACTACGTCCCGGTATGGAATCTGATGGATGTCGGGTTACCGGCCTTCTTGAAAATCGGGCGAGTCTCCTTTGTACGGGGCTCTACCCCGAATAAAACACTGCATGAAGAAACTGTCAGCAGTCGATATAATCACAATGATACAAATATGGATAAAGCGGCCTCTTGGGCCCGTACTACAATATCCATAAGAAACGCCTCAACTATATCCAATAGTTCTAAGAGTTCAAATATTTTTACTCTTATACAAAATATATTAAAATACACGAATTCTAATGCATGTAAACATCAGAAGAACCCTCAAAGCCACACTCCGGCTTTCTTGTAAATCTCGACGTCTAGGGCCAGGCCATCTCACACTCTCCTGTGCACGTAAAATAATATCCTCGACCCGGGAGTGAGCTAATGCTCGGTAGTGGAATCGCCTAAAGTGGGCTACTCTCCACACTAAGTGCGTCTGATGTTCCAAAATAAATACACATTCATGATGCATGATCCCACTTGAATAATCTCGTGACTAACTCGGATCCAGAGTCTACCGACTCCACCACCTCCTCCCCAAGCCTCGTATGAGAATTCTTATATTCATTTGTTTGTTGGTGGACAACCCTCGATGTGTAGATATCAATTCTTGTAGTCTCAAGCGATTGATATTATTTATGGACTACCCTCGGAAGTATATCAATTGAAGTAGTCTCAGACGATTGATATTTTAGTTTTAGACAACCTTCGGATAATTCACATTTTAGACAACCCTCAGAGACCATTTCTCTAGACTCTCATCTCAGCCTCACTCATAGTAAAGTGGGTGTTCGATTATATGGAATGCATGTATGCTAGTTCCAATACAGTCTAATTCACATGTAAATATATAAACATGCATATATTTACAAAGCAGTCAATTCTGATCATGTCATGTAAATTCTCATTTCATACACATCAAAATTAGCTTCGCCAGGCTGTAATCATACCACGGCGATTGATTTAAATATTTTCGACGAAGCAGCGTATTTTTATAGTATTTTACAGCGATCAGCATTTCGAAACGATGGCTCCTGAGTTATTGTTCCTTTGAACCTGATTTATCGGTTCACTAAATGAACGGGTTTCTGTTTATTTCGGCCTTAAATAAACCAATACATGATTTATAGAACACTTCATCACACATTTGCTTGAAGCGGTCGGTAACAGCGTGCGAGTACGTTAGTGAATCTCAAATCCGAAGCATTCGATTCGAGGTTTGGGCAGATCAAGCGGTAGATTCGAGGCCTCGACCCGGCGAAACATTTACATGGTACTTCGCAGAAGAATAAAACCCAGTAGGGAGAAACCCCCACCTCTCGGAGTTTGAGAAAACTCTTTAAATTTGAAACACCACGAAGCCATCTGCGTAAAGCAGTCTGCTACTTTGTCGAGAAGGCTGTAGACGGTCGGATCGTCAGATTTCTAGAAAGTTGCTCCTTCCTCTCTGCAATTAATCAAATCGACTCTTTGCACAAAAAATTCCCTTCCCCCACGTTTTTCTCTTCTTTTCATTTGGAGAAGACAAGTCACTATTCATTTTGTCTTCTAGTGGCTTAAAACGAATCTCGAAATGCCTATTATGTCCTTACGTTTAAGGTTTGACATTCGATGCCCCATCTTGGCCGTCCATTTTCATCATTTCTCTACTCATGCACTTATGGCTACATGAGTACATGTTATATGTGACTTTCGTCGCATCGAAAATGCGTTTTCTGACGCAATGCGATGCCTCGTAAAGCGTGCCAACTCAGGAAGCGTCTCTGAATTCTGAGAAATTTTCACGGTGCTAGCTAGCTTTCAGCGGTTTTTCAATTCAACGGTGCAATCCGTTTCGATCATCAGTCTAGAAGGGCCATTCTGGATTTTAACATTGCTTCATTTGTAGTCGAAATTACGATTTTATATTTTACAGAAATTGGAATTTCTCGGATCTTCTGACTCTCCCCTCCTTAAAAGGAATTTCATCCCGAGTGCGGACAATCATATCACTCACATGCATATGCAACGCGCACTCTATCATGCATGTAAACAGTCATTTAAATCTTAAACGACTAAACCACGTACCTTTATCCCTAAACAAGAAGGGATAGGTGGCCTGCATCGTGTCCTCACGCTCCCACGTAGACTCCTCCACTCCATAGTGCCTCCATAGTACCCTCACTAGCCTCACGGTCTTGCGTCGCAAGAGCGATCACGGCTATCCAACGATACATGCTTGGTCCCTCCTCGAAGGTGCATCGGGTGGCTCCAGTATAATCGGCCACGATCCGCCACGTAGAAATTTGGATGCGGGTATATTCCGAGACATGGAGGCGTGGAAACATCGTGGACACGACATCTTGGCGGTAATCTTGCCGGTCACATAGCGGTGTCTATCCTCTCGAGTATCTCGAAAGGTTCAATGAACCTCGGCGATGCTTCCCAGCTTCTGGGAACGACCACTCCCTCTTGAGGCATCTGTGAAGGCGTGATCCCGACCTCGAATAAAGATTCGACGTCGCACATCAGCTTAGCTCTTACGCACCTTTCTGGCTGGAAGTGAGAGGCGTTTGCATCGTATCAAATCACCTTCTCGGTGTCTGTCGGTCGAGGACCGGTGATGGAGCTCCACCTCGGTCAACATAGCGGTGACACATGACCTTATCTGATTGCCTCATACGGTGTCATACGTATGCTCGCTTGATCGCGTTGTTGTAGGAGAATTCAGCAGAACCGTCTCCTCCAAGCGCTCTTATGATCCGGGACGCATAAGTAGCATGTCCTCTATGCTATTATAGTCCTCTGGATTGTTGATACAATACGAGGGTGGGCGTTATTACTTTCGTTATTCGGTCGTGTGCCAGCTAGCCTTTTGGAAACTCTTCCAAAGCGTGTAAGTAAACTCTCGAGGAGTCCACTATCCGGAGCCACTGTGGATCTCGCGGTACTCCATGTAGCGGGACTATCTCTCGAATGTATAGCCGCGAGAATCTCTCGAGGCGAAGATCATCGCCACGACTAGAAAATGTGTCGACTTGGTGAGCAGTCCGCTATCACCCCATGCGTCGGCGTAGCCTGGCTGGCGTCCGTGGCAAGTGGGTCTAAAGTCCGTCGTGACGTGCTCCCACTTCCACTCGGCCACCTCCAGTAACCAAAGTAGCTCTGGCGGCCGGTCTTTCGGCCTTAACCTGCGAACCGTGAGACATCGTCGAACAAAGTCCCTACGTGTCTCTCTTCATCCCACTCGATAGTGCCGACGAAGATCTGGTACATCTTCGTGCCACCTGGATGCATTGCAAATCGAGAGCAGTGAAACTCCTTGAGAATCTCCTCTCTCAAATCGATTGGCCCAGGGAACCCTTGCGAGTCCCACATATCGAAGACTACCATCTACGTGAGCGGTCGACCCTCGTCACCGTTACCCTAAGCTGACCCTTTCGGTCCACGATGGACACTATCTCTGCGTCACGCCCTTTGGGACTCAATCCACTCTGTTCAACGAGAGCGGTGTAACCCCTTTAAACTCCCGAGGTACCACAGTCACTTTCGATCTTGTAGCCCAGCCCATCCACAGTCATTTCGAGAATCGCCGCTCAGAAGCTATACTGGCAGCGCTCCTCGTGACTTAGGCTAAGTGCGCCGGCCACCATTTGCCTTCAGGGGTGGTAATGCAAGTGAAGTCATAATCCTCTAAGGCCCCACATCCATCTGGGTTTCCTCATATTGAGGTCATTTAGTAATATACTTGGACTTTTATGAGTAAAGTACACCTCGGGCTCCTCGCCATATAGTAGGTGGCACCGTCTTTAAAGGCGAAGACTACGACCTTGACTCCATGTCGTGTGTGGGGTGAATTACGCTCGTGATTCTTCAGCGGCGAGAACCGCTAGTTACTACCCTCTCGGGCGCATCAAAACACATCAATCAGGCCCTCGAGGCATCTATTACTGCTTGTGTACCCACGTCCCTTGTCAGGACTATCAAGATGGGAGGCGTAAGTCTCTCTTCAACTCTTTTGGAATGCCTCCTCGCATCGGTCATCGATCAAACTTAACCTCCCTTCGAGGTCGACTAGTCATGGAATTGCTGCTATCTGGAGGAAATCCTCATAAAGATCTCTGTAATGCGAAGCCCGATCGAAGCTCACGTATCTCGGTACGAGCTTAGGCCTCTCCCAGCTCATCACTTTGCCTCGACCTTCTGCGGGTCGGCGACACTCGATCGCCGACACCCGCGTGTCCCAATCTCACCTCGATGAAAGCGAGGAACTCACACTTACTAAACTTGGCGTGGAGTTTGATGGTCTCTGACATTGTAAAGAATGATCCTCGGTGTCTCATGCTCCACTCCCATTGGGAATAGATCAAGATAATCACGAAGACTACGATGGCTTGATCTAAATAGGGTTCGGAATATCCTATGCGTGAGATCCATGAATCTTCCTTGGCGCGATGCCGTCGATCAAAGGGCATCGCAAGTAGGCTTCCAGTGCAATACTTGGCGATCCTACGCCAGCTGTCTTAGAAATATCTTGTATCCCCCTAACCTCGGTTGATGGTAACGGTCGAAGGAATTACATCTTACTTGGGTAGACTCGCTCCTCTCAGCCCGATCAAATAAATCGTCGATCACCATTAGTAGTGTAGATTCTTGATCGTAACCACTGTTCGACTATCACGTAGTCAATGCACGGTCGAAGGGTCTTGTCCTTCTTCTTCGCCCAAGCGAGCGGAGCGCCCATTGGTGAAGTGCCGATTAATGAACCCCGGTCCAATAGCTCACATGGCTGGACTGCGGTTCTGCGGCTTTCAGTGGTGCCCATCTGTCTGGTCGTAGAGATGGGTGAAATACCGGTGTAACTTCGATACAAAGTCTCGACCCTACATGGAGGTAGTCCGGAGTAGCTCATGCGGAAAAACATCCACATACTCGCATACTACTCGAGGTAGATCTAAATCAGGTCTCCCTCGTCCTCCCGGAATTAAAATTGCTTCTTGACCAGTTAAGCGTCTGACACTGGACTCATTATCTTGTCACGGGGCAAAATATCGTATTTGTCCCACGAAATACCACTTGCGATCTTGTCACTGCGTGTAAACGGTAACCTCCCTACGTTTCCTGATCAATAACGACCACGTAAAGTGTGGAAGATTTGATCCATCCACAGGGATGACATCGAACTCTAACATGTCCGTGATCTCCGAGTCCAACGCCAAGTAGAGTCCCAGAGATCTCGGTTGCGACCTTGACATATCATCCCTATTCTCGCCCTAATCCTGGGGAGAACTCACGTATAAAAGGCTCCTTTAAAGGTCTCGACCTCACAAGCCCGACTCGATCACAAGCGATCACGTGATGAATGAATCTTGTGAGCACCATGATCAAATAACACTCCTGGCCATGGGGGATAGCCAAAAAACGTGCCACTGTATGGCCCGGTGATCTGGCCGGCTCATTTTGTGGTGTGTGGCGTAGACACGCCCCTGGACCCCCGTGTCCACACTTTGTGGGCCGTCCTCTGCCTCACCGCCAGTACTCGGCTCCGGGCTTTGTGAAAATGTGGGATTGCGGGTGTAGCTCCACAGGCGGAGGCGGCCCTACGGCTGTGCAGGTCTTGTGGAGAATGTCTGTATCCTCTCTGTCACGCTCTTGGCCCGGGACGTGTGTCCCCCAACCACGGGATCCATGTCTGCGGGGCCCGATCCGGTCTCATGTGTCGGTCTGCGACAATGGTAGCACCATACATCCCCACATTGTGACTCTCATCAATCTGCTGACCGACCCAACTCCTCATCTGTCCACGGCCGGATGGCGTGACTCTGGATCCTCGCGAGCTAGAGGCTCTCACACCTCTTCCACAGGCGGAGGAGGCCCGTATCCTTCCTCTTTGCCATAACACTCGCATCCGATTACTTTCAGAGCATCCTACATCTCTGCTACATGGTCGGGTTGTCCCGACCATGGAATCCATATCACGTGGCGAGTCTCTGATCACGGTCGGAATGGACAACTTGGAGTCCATTCTCGAGATCTCTCACCTTGGCGGATCGGTGTACGTAATCATCGACAAATCGGGCTAACCGTGAATGCAATACGTAGTCCATCCACGATCATAAGCCACACACTGTTTTATTTCACAGGAACTCCTGAGCCTTCGCCTCCTGATCTACGGAAAATACTTACCCATGAACAGCTCCTGAAACTCTGCCCATGTCATAACCTCTAAGTCTCTAGAAGTCTAACCCATCCTCCCACCCGTACGGACCTCGCCTACAGGTGGAATCACGATAGCACGATCATGATGATGACATCTTATCGGGGTGATCTCAATAGCCTCCGGTACGTTCTCGATCTGCATAAACCAATGGTATGCCACCATAGGGTCTTCTCCCTGAATGTCGGAGGGTGGTGCGCTCTAAATCTCACGGAGGTTACTAGGACCTCCACGACTACATGTTATGTCTCTTTAGCACGGGCGATAGCACGTACGTGCAACACCTACGACCTCTCTGAGCTGGTGATCAAATGTCGGCTGGTCGAATGTCGGTGGTGCGACCGGTACACTGTGGGCGTCCTCTCGTCCTCGTCCTCTACAACCATCTACCTGATTAACATGGTGGCCAAATCTCAACTCAGTGTCTCTAAGGCATAAGCAAGCCCGGACACTAATCATGCATTACATCGGTGTATCTGTGATCAATTTTCATTTAAAATATTGTTTTCAACAAAATTTTATTTTCGAAAATTTCCTATGTGAAAATTTTATTTTTTGAAAATTTTGTATAATTTTATTTGATTTTTATTTAATTTAATAAAATTTTTTTTTCAAAATTATTTTGTAATGAACAGTGTTCATTTAGTGACTTAGGAGCGATGCGAGTCAAGCGGGCGGCGGTAGAGTGCATAGGAGTGCCGCGACCACGCCCGACCCGGCGCCCTCGGTATGACCCGACCACGCCGCGGCGCTACGGCGATGCCGTGCTCGCTGCGCTTCGCACCGCTGCGGCGCCCTTTACTGGCGCCCGTGCGCAACACCGCGGCCCTCGCCGTCGCTCTACCCGGGCCCCACACGCCTCCCGCGCCAGCGCGGCGCCCGCCCAGCCTTGGCGCTGCCCCACCAGTGCCCGATTTGTCTGGCCTTGTCACGCGATACAAAATTTTGTATTGTGACCCGATATTATTTAGCGATCACGCAATACGACCTAAGAACTATCAAAAGCGTATTGCGGCAGGTTTTCTGTCTGATCCCTCATACTTGATACAATATCTGTTACTTGATACACTTCCGCTTCCGGCGGTGTATTGTAATACACACTAGCTTGACTGCTGCCTATTCGCGATACCATACGAATTTTCTGCCATTACAATACGATTAATATTACTTGATAAGCTCTCGAAACCCGACCTGATACAATTTGTATTTGCGAAAGCACTTAAAAACCATAAACGGCCGACCCTTGACCGCTTTAAGTTGCAATACAATTCTCACAATATTGTTTGGGTAGTAGCCCAAAAACGGTTTGCACTACATTTTTCATTATTCATTTCCCTTAGTTCAAACTCTTTGGAAAATTCCAAAAATTTTATTTATACATATTTTTCATTTTCCTTAACTGCCCCAAATAAATTTATAAAATTTATTTTCTTCATTTTTCTTCGAGTTTTACCTTATAAAACCTTAGAAAATTATTTTCTCCTAATAGACCAAATAAATTTATGAACCTTATTTTCTTCATTTTCTTTTTCGATTTTACTCACTTTGTAAAATAAAAATTTCTCCGCCTCATTTGTTTTCATTTTTTTTTTTCATTTCCTCCCATTCTTTGGAAGACACAAAAATATATACCTATAAATTATTTTTATTTAATTAAAATGGTCGGAATTTTCCTCAAATCTCACTATATATAACACTAACCTAGTGTTCCACACCTCAAGTACTTAAAATTTGATTTCATTTCTCGATAAACAAATAAATTTCTAAAATTTATTTCTTGTATTTATCCTTTCCGGTTACCTGCTTGTAAACTCCAAAATTTTTTTCCAACACTATGTGCTATTGGCTAAAGCACACAAACATTCACATCATACATACAACATGGCATACACACCGTCATACGATAATTCATCAAATCTAAAACACATCAACACATGCATGCTTAGTGTCCCTAGTTTTGTCCATTGATTTCCTAGGCAATCTCATGCCTAGCGAGACTGTCAGACCACACCTAGTGGTGATGCTCTCACTGTTATGACTGAAGCCCCGAATCCTCGATACATGGGTTTCATATACCTGCTCCATCAAACCACCTAGTGGTGATGGATACACAAACCTGAGCTCCCTAGGTATTCATATACCTAAGCTCTGATACCCATCTGTGACGCCCCATTCCACGGGGTCGGGTTGATACCGTCGGCCGCGGAATACAAAGTGGATGTCGGGGTTACCGGCCTTCGCCCGAATCGGGCGGAGTCTACTTTGTACGGGGGAGCTCTGCAGATAAAACACTTGCACTGAAACTGTCCAAAGCAGTCCAATATAAATCCTGATGATACAAATATGGATAAAAGCAGCCTCTTGAGCCCGATACACAATATCCGTAAAAACATACCAACTTATATCCAAATAGTTTTAAGAGTTCAAATATTTTTACTCTTATCTGACATATATTAAAATACACAATTCTAATGCATGTAAACATCGGAAGAACCCTCAAAGAAGCCACACCGGCTTTCTTCTAAATCGACGTCTAGGGCGAGCCATCTCCTCATATGCTCTGTACACAATAAAATAATATCCCTACATGAATACAAGTGGATGTCGGGTACCGACGCTACTTGTCAGGCGAGTCTACTTTTATGCAGGAGCTACCCGAATAAAACACACACACATGAAACACAGCAGCGGTCAATATAATCACAATGATACAAATATGGATAAAAACGGCCTCTTGGGCCAATACTACAATATCCATAAAAACATACCAACTATATCCAATAGTTTTAAGAGTTCAAATATTTTTACTCTTATACAACATATATTAAAATACACGAATTCTAATGCATGTAAACATCAGAAGAACCCTCAAAGCCTCGAGCTTTCTTTAAATCTCGGCGTCTAGGACGAGGCCATCTCTTACGCTCCTGTACCTGTAAAATAGCCATCCTCGATGGGGTGAGCTAATGCTCGGTAGTGGAATCGCCCTAAGTGGGCTACTCTCCACCTAAGTGCGATTACAATGTTCCAAAATAAATACACATTGGCAGATGCCAGTCACACTTGAATGTCTACGTGACCAGCTCGAGGATCAGAGTCCTCTGCAGACTCCCTCACACTATCCAAGCCTCGTATGAGAATTCTTATATTCATTTGTTTGTTAGTGGACAGCCCTCCGATGTGTAGATATCAGTGCGCCGTCTCCAGACGATTGATGACCCATTTATGGACCTACCCTCAGATATATCAATTGGGTAGTCTCGGCGGTGATATTTTAGTTTTAAACCCGACCTTCGGATAATTCACACATTTAGACAACCCTCGAACCATTTTCTCTAGACTCGTCTCATGCACTCACTCACATAGTCTAGGGTGTTAGGTGCATATGGAATGCATGTATGCGGTTAAATCTGATCTATTCCAAATGTAAATATATAAACATGCATATATTTACAAAACAATCAATTCACACAATCATGTCATGTAAATTCTCATTTCATACATCAAAATTAGCTCACTTGGGCTAATAATCATACACGAGCAATTCAATTTAAATCACCCGACCAAACACATATTTTCACAAAAATTATTTTAGCGTCTTCATTTCGAACGGTAAAACCTGAGTTATTGTTCCTTTCAAAGCACAATTTATCGGTTCACTAAATGAACCCGGGTTTCACGGCCATTTCCGTCCTTAAACAAACCAATACATGATTTATAGAGCAACGTCGCGCATTTAACGAAACGGTCAGAAGTAACAGCGTCACGAGTACATTGCGTGATCTCAAATCAACATTTCGATTCGAGGTTTGGAGCCGTCAAGCGGCGATTGGCGCCGTCGCCGAACATTTACATGTGGTGCTGCTTAGAAGAATAAAACCCGAAGGGGAAAACCCTGCCTCCTGGAGTTTAGGAAACTCCACTAATCACAGGTACCCACGAAGCCGTCCGCGTAGAAGCGGAGTCTCGCTGCTTGTCGAAGGCTGGCAGACGGTCGGTCGTCAGGTATTTCTAGAGAGAAGTTGCTCCTTCTCTCTCTAGATTCTAATCAAATCGACTCTTGCACCAAAATTCCACTTTACGTTTTTCTCTTCTTTTCATTTGGAGAAGACAAGTCGCTTATTCTATTTTGTCTTAGTGACTTAAAGCGAATCGAAATGCCTATTATGTTCGGCCGTTTAGGTTGCGGCGTTCGACCTTATCTGCGACCGATCCGTTTCATCATTTCTCTACTCGCCACTTATGGCACATGAAAGTGCGTGTTATATGTGACTTTTCGTCGCGCCGAAAAATGCGTTTTACGGCACCCCGAGCCGCGATACCTCGTAAAGCGATGCCCGCCCAGCTCAGAAATTTGTCACCGGAATTCTCACGAAATTTTACGTGCTAGCTAAGATTTCCGAAGGCGATTCCAGCGGTGCAATCCGTTTAGGTCGTAATGATCTGAATAATAAAGTGCAGTTTTGGCGAAATTAACAATTTTGTAATCGAAATTACGATTTTACCCTTTTTCCAGAAATTGGAATTTCTCTGGTCTTACGTATTCCCTTCTATGACTCTTTTGAAAAAATGCTTATCCTGAACTCATCCTCACCCAAAATGTTTTTTTATGTTCTTCAAAATCTTGGAAGTCAATATGCATTTAGCATTAAAAAGGTTTGTTTTTACTATTTTTGTATTTTTTTGTTTTCTTTTTGGGGCCAAAAAAATTTCACCTTATACGCATGTAAAATATGAAAATTTTAGTAAATTTTGGAATAAACAAGATGAAACAAATAATTTAAGATTTTCAATTCAAGATGAACAAAGTTTACTATACCATGCATCAAAGAAAAAACTCACATATTAGTTCAGGGATAATATAAATATAGAATAAGAGTCAATTAAAATCGATTTTTAATAAGGATTAGTTTTTACCAAACACAAGTTGATTCTCATCTTATGCAAAATTCAATATACGCTTCAAAATTTTCATTTCCCCTTTTAGAACCCATGGCATAGATATTTTTAACGATTATAATAATAATAATAGTAATAGTAATAGTAATATGAAAAATAAAATAAGATTAAGTAGAACATAATGGGTCCAAAAAGGGCCTAAGTTCAAGCTAGGAATCGGAGGAATGACAGAGTCCAACCCATTATAAAGCCCGATGAAGAGACCCACTTGTCTTTTTGGTATGGTCCATTTCCACTCACCCATGGTTGAAGCCCGGGCAACCCACTAACAACGTTGACCATAAAAATGCGGGATCCCGAACGCTCAAGCTTTTCTATTTAACAATCGGGTTGACTCCTGAATGGGAGGGCCGCGGCGTGGCGAATTCTAGAGCGTACCCAATCGTTACGGTGGAATGTAACAACAATACTATTTATATATATTATAAGATTTCTTAGAAATGTATATTACAAAAGCAACGGTTTTAAAAATTATTCAAAAAAAATTTAAGATATAAAAAGGTTTTACTTTTATCTCAAATTTTAAAATATCTAAAAGATATATAATTTTGAAGACATATGATATGATTTTACTTTTTGAACAATATGTTA